>JBBMKF010466806.1:0-10885 GCA_037834155.1 Curcuma caesia | reverse complement strand
TATGCCAGCAAAGAAATTACCAGTGAGTGCAACGGCAACAGGGGAATCAGAGACCTTTCGATCCTCATACCATTTCAAAAAGTCGTTATAGGAAGGCGGTGGAGTCGGATTTTGTGGCAACTGTGAAGTGGAAGCTGAAGGAGCAACAGAACTCTGAACGATCTACGTAGCACAGGAAGGTCGATCATGTAGACTCCAACATTTATCAATCATGTGTCTTGGTCGGTAACAATGATCATATCAAGGGCGTCCTTTGCCACCCTTACGAGGTGGAAGTCTGTTATTGTTTCAAAAGACCAAAGTTGATGAGTAGGGAAGCGTACCGAAGGCCTGTTTTGCCATCCAAAGCATTCATGAGCTACTCGCTCTCTTTTATATTTGCTCCTGGCGGCATTATGGTTGCTAAGCGTCTTGCGGCCCAATGTCGAAGCGACGGATAGAGGTGCTGCCTGAAGGATCACCTCTGTTGATTCGAAATTGACGACCTGAAGTAGTGAGCCGAGAGGGGAAGAAGTCGCCGGCAGAAGAGGGATCGCGAGAGAAGAAGTCGCGATCCGATCGATAAAGACGGCGAACAGAAACGTACACGAGGAAAACGCGTGGCGAATAGAGAGAGAAGGAAGAGGATTGGTTCGGGCGGATAACTCTAAACCTAACCTCGCTTTGATACCATATAAAATAATATGGAATCTTGCTTTATTACAAGAGATAAGCCTCTATTTATACATGAATATAGAGACCTATTCTAGGAGAATTATTCTATAATGAAAAATAGAATTTTTATCCCTAACAGAATATTTATCCTTAATAGAATATTTATCCCTAAATATTTTAACAGTTTCATTACTTATTCTAGACATTCTATGTTGAACAAACCTGTATTGTGTAAATGTTAATATTTGCCTTAAAGACAATACAATTAAGCGTCTGATCTCTACAGGCATTGTCTTTATCGACTACGTGAAATAAAAATAGAATCTCACAGATCTACTTAGAAAAGGTTTACTTATAAATCAAATGTATAATGTGTCAAGAGGAATGATGTAAAAAACCACACTTATAAATCAAGTATATTACCTATCCACAAAAAAAGGTTAAAGCGTGTAACATTACTTCACCATCCAAATATATTGATTGGAGATTGCACGATTGTGCTTCAAAAGGGACAATCAAACTACTAGATCCAGAAAACACCTTGAATTTACTCTCAACTCATTCATAGTACCAAAAGGCATGGAAAACTATGGCAGTTGAGCATTGAGATTTTAATGATCCCTATCTAGTATCACTTGGGATAGAAATAGTAGAATACTCTTATATAGATCACCTATTTAAGTGCAAAAGTGTGACGACCGCTTCAAATTGAAAGCACTAGAGAAACCTAGACCGGTCTAAAATGGGCACATAGAAAGAATCCTTGTAATCATAGAGAGGCTATTGTGTGAGCATGATATCATCTTGATCTACACCAACATGTAATAGTTAAAAATGAAAGTTCAATATTTAACCAAGTAGACTTGATCTTGTTCCACTAGATTCAAATCCAAAAGCTATATCTATCCAGATGTAATGGTCTTCTATCAAAAGTCATCAAGTCATCTTGTGCGTGTATTATTTTATTCCGGACCGAGATTGCCTTAACCATCTTATTGAGTAGCTATTGCTATTTGAAAATGGATGAGCCGTTAGACATAGATGATCTTTTTCACTAATAGAGTCATAAAATTAATATCTAGAGTGAATGAAAAATTATTATTCAAAATGAGCTACTGTGATGGAGTTAGGCACTAACTGGAAAGGGAAAAAATTTATATTGCACAAAAATAATTGAGCTAAAAAACAACCCAACTGGGTCAGCAGCTAACCCAAGTTATTGGGCTAGAAACCCAGCCCAATTGGGCAGTAGCAACCAGCTCAATATGGGTTGTTATGAAGACTGGATTCAGCCTTCTAAGCACTGCTGGTGAACCACGCATTTTATAGGCTGGCAACCCAATATTTGGAATGGCTCAAAGGTCAAAAGAGAGGACCTTAGCCCTAGTGTTGCACAAGAATAGTGCGAATGACACTATTTCTAACAGTCACTAGCAGACCTCCTAAATCGGTGTTTTTCCAGTGCAATATGAATCATATATCGTGTGCAACTCCTTATTTGTGCCTCTCTAGAACTTGACCTTCTATCCCTATTAAAAAGAATCCCGCCTTAGATTTCTATCCATTTAAAAATCAAAGCAATCTATTCTCTCTCTCTCTCGGTGTGCTCCGATACACAAATGGTTCAACAATATAGAATTTGAAATGCTACTATTCCACATAAAAGGTTATTGCATCTTCGAGGACGATTGTCACTCCATAGAGAGCACCGTAGCATGACAATCTCATCTTAAAGAGAGAATCCAACTCTTCAATCTCACAAATTTCCTTCAATCTTCTAGGATCACTCTCGTATTTATGTCGAGACTCGATCCTTCAATCATTTCCTCATCTTCCTGACGAGTAAACTTCTCGAAATCACAACGCCAAGGAGATCTCTATGAGATCATCACCTCATCGTGGATGAGTTTTCCTTGATCCTTTGGATCAACCTATCTTCTTAGAAGCATAACACCATCTTACAAATTTTGGAGTTGGGTAGTTGTCATAAAATTCAAGATTCAAATCTGAATAAAGGCACACTGGTGCCAACATATTCTACTTTCCAACTCGTTTACTTATTTTCTTTCCTAAATTTTGCCACCTAATGTGCTTTTCTATATAGATATAGATATAATTGTATTGTCCTAAAACAAATGGCATCTTTTTCATTTGCACGTGTTTTAGCAGAAAACTAGTAAGTTTCTAGTGCAAAATTCTGATATAATATGCATTATGAACCAGGACTGGGACTCACAAAATGCTTCACAGATCGTAACTGAAATATGTGGATTCATTACAATACTTTCTGGAACATTTCTTCTCCACAAGACAATTGATATGGGAGACACCAAGCCACCTCCACCGCCCACACCTGCAAACAGCTTGTAGAATACATATGAACTAAGCATCCATCTTTTTTTTTCTTGTGAAATCAAGTTTAGTGGCAAGCAACGCCTTGAAATCAGATTATGGGAATGCAACTCTACTACAAGTCTCGCATAACGTTGAAATTTTGATGCTAAAAGATGCAATTCAAAGGACGGAAGATGATGATTCCTGGTAAGTGCTGGAGGCATCTTATGCTCTCATTGCGTTTCTTGTTTACCGTTGAGCTACAAGAAACTATTTATCCACTCATTTGTTGTTTAAAAATTTATCTGAAAAAATTAGAAATGTTACCATTCTTTTCATTTGAAAATAACCTGCGCCTTTTGTTTTTTTTTTCTTGTCTTGTGCCTACATATACCTCACCATATTAATACGAATAGCACCTAATTCGAAACTCAATTGTTTAGGAAAAAATGAATTATTTTGGCATTTTTAGGATGAAATTCCAAAATACACATTTTAGTTGAGCATGAACTCAACACAAGTTTTCAACTCAAAGTTTCACAGGTTGATTTCATATCATTTTGTGCAAATTCGTTCTAAGCAAATTAATTCTGAAAAGTTTGTCACAAGGTAAGTTGTTTAGAAATCATTAAAATGTGATCATCCTCGAGATGTCTCAGAGGTGAAAATGAGCCCACAAATGTTGTCAATTTTAAAATAATTTTGCTGATATCTGCAAACTTGCCCCAAGCACATTAATTTTGAAATCAACTAACTTGGATATTGTTAAAGCATCATTAGGAAGACTATCTTGAAAATGCAATGTGAATCAAGTAAACAACAAATTAATTAGTAGGTCTTTTCGCCCAATGAACTAACTGGAAGCAGTATGAAGCACTATTGGCCTTCGTTTCCACATGTAGGAACAAGGCACAGAATTTGCACAACACCAATCAAGAACAAAACCATTTGATAAAAAAGTGTTTCTTTTCTATTTAATCATGGGAATTAACTAGCAGCTGCGCTGTCGCAAATTATTACAGCAAACACAGTTCTCTGGCATCCAACACTAAACTAAAGACCACACATGTATGTAATTTTCTAAGCACCATGACATATTTTTTATTTTCAAGACAATGCACATACGAGCTGCATTGCAGTGACAAGGTTAAGATAGCAAGGATACCAGGGAAACAAACTCGGATGTTATCCTCCCTTTCGATCTTGTATTGATCACAAAGTGCTCTGGGTATTTCCGAAGCAGTGTAAGGAGGCCAAACCAAGGTCTGCCTTTGGTTTCAAGAGGGGACCAGTCCTCGGATGTGAGGTACCTCTTAACTCTGCTGTGGTGCCACACGTTGCTATATTGTTCCACAAGCTGAGCCAAATGACATGAAAACCCGTAAAATTGCTTATGTTGTCTAAAACTGATTCAAGATTAAAGACATGTATTGACTAGGAATGATCATCACATTGTCGATATAAGTTCAATTTTTTCCAAAGATTTTCCAGAAAGCATTTGGAGTGTCTCAAGTTTTCCAGAAAGCATCATGTCAGCTATCTACATAAGCTTGGAAAGATTCACATCATGTGTCAATATGAAAACTTGAGAACTTAGAATCAGAGTTCGAAATGTGATGCCGCTGAAATTCTATATCGCTTGTCCGAGACGGCATCAAGTTATAGCCTAAGCAAATAGACTAGCAAAACTAAGCAGCAGAAGTCAAATAAAGTTTTCTTAACCTTCCTCAACATATATAAGAATCACCATGTTTTTTAAGAGCATAATAATTCAAAAACTCTAGTAAGATCACTGGTTTTTGAGCTAACCTCTGCATGAAGTTTTCCCATAGGCATCCACTCTCCAGGTCCACAAAGATCAGACAGTACTGTGGCTACAGATGAGACAACATCCTTCTCTTCCAATTGTAAAAGTTGATGGTTATCCGAATCCCTGTCAATCCTTGATCTTGCTTCAGATTTTCTCTCTGTGAACATTGAGAAAGGTATGATGTTCCTTAATAATATATATTGCAGGCAATCACAAGACAGTTCAGATGTAGAGCTAGGGGAAAAACATTAAAAAATAAAGAATATGCTACATCAGAATTCCAGGTCATTACATTGCCAATTATCTGTTTTCTTAATTATCCACCTTCAGCCTGGTTTTAGGAAGGTGAGATGATCCTTTTACCAGCTTTAAACAAACCTTTTGGACAATTCAAACTGTTGGCTAATAGTGATGTCTACTGCTGGGTGCCTGAAAGAGGAGGATCTGATGGAAGTGGCAAACCATGCACTGTTGGTTGACATGTTTGAGTGATGATGTTCTTACACAATGGATAGTGGATGCAGAACAAGCTATTGCTGTGACAACACGCAGCTGGCAAAGGAATGAAGGATTGACGCAACCAACTATAATGTTTTTTAACAATCAATTTTAGATATCTAAACTTTCACTCCCTTTTCCTTTCCTTGCAGAGAATCACAAACTGGGGACATCTATATCCTCCAATTTTTTTCCCTACCTCCTTTCTTGCTAAATTATTTTTCTTTCCTGTAGAAGATTGGGCCTTAACAATCTTTCTACACATTGTTCCCTAGTGAATATATTATAACACTTCGATGATGCATCATATATTTACAACATGTTAGTGTGTCAATGCATTTGTATCACAGAGACATCAGTCTAATAACCTTTAAGATCAGAAGATATATCAATTTTCTATAGTACCAAAGTGGTCCATTTAGGAGAGCAAACAACAGTTATCAATTAATTTACCAGAAAATCTTTTTCTTACATTAAAGCACTAAGCTTCCTGGTATGAATTCAGTCAATGGAAATGGAGGAGAATCCTTCAGTTCATTTAGAAATTTGCTCCTTACAACTTGGGCAATCAATATTTGAGTAACTGAAATAATGTAGTAAGAAAGCAACACAAGATAAAGACTACATATGTAGTTATTCGTTCTTCCCAATTCCCACATTAGGAAGATCCTCATGCACTAGAAACATCCAATCTAAAATTGGAAAAAAGTCAAGAGGACATCAATAATCTTGATGGAACTTCTATTTGATTGCTACAGATAACCAACTAAAGCAAGATATTTGATCTAATATTTTGCAATTTGATGTCTAAAGATTTTTCAGTTAGACAAATTGAAGGTATTACAATTACAGATGATATAGTCTTGCCTAGAATTCAATGGCAGACAAGATCTAGTTGCCACCCTTAAATAATTGGGTCTAACATGTATTTTGTCATTGTAGTCCTTTCATTTTCGCCAATGCCGATCCCAAGCCCGGATGAAAAAGGGTGAGGATTTCATTTTGTACTAGGTAGTACAACAGCTAAGTTTGTCAAGTTTTGTTGGAGTAAATGAGTTATGGACTTTATGTTAGCTATGCCTGTCAAGATTTATTGAAGGACATGAATTATGGACTTTATGTTCTTCCTACCACATAAAAGTAAGCATGGTCAATGTAATGACAGAAACTTTCCAAGAAGAAAAAAACAAACAGGATACAACTGTTACAGAAAACATAAGCTAATGTATAAAATTACTAATACTCCACAATCCCTGGCTGAGAAAATTTTACTACTAAAGAATCTTTTGAAAAATAGGAGCCTAAGAAATATTAAGGTAGAAGTGTATAAAATAACCCTAAGTTTGTTGTTGCAAGATCAATAAACACAAGTTTATGTGAATATCTGGCCCTCAAATTATTATAATAAATAAAATAACATGAGACAGTTAAACACAGGTATGAATAATCATGAGTATGATTACACTGATTTGATCCCTTTGAACCCACACAGAAATAACTGAGAAATATAAAATGTAACTATTTTTTTCGGCATTTTCCATAGTCAACTTTTCTCCAGAATGTGTGGTTTAGTTTACTTCAGAAAACTCTTCTTATGGGATTTAAAACCTCTAATTCTTTATTTTTCAAATAGGCATGTGACCATACCTTCTCAAAATTTCTCCTTGCCCAAATAACCAAAATGAATTCTAATTTTGCAGGAATAACCTTAAAACATGAACACATTTCCAAAGTATCCAAACGAAATGAATGAACATGGGGATTACTAAGTCAACAAAATTGCTTGCCTTGTCCAAAACTTACAACTATTTGTTCTCAAGGAAAATAAAATCCCAAAAGTTAATCCAAAGTAGCAAAATTCACATTGCTATAAAACTAACTACAATTTTTCTATACCAACAAATATAGTCTAACTGTATAAAGCTCTCTCACTAAACATCCATTATCATTTAGAAGGGGTTTTCTTTACTCTAAAACCAAAATGATGGCCAGCCAATTCTTACCAGTATGACATAGAATGGTACCAACCTGGCTGAATGTGCAAGTGTCGTACTGAAAGCCAAAGCACTTGATAAACCATCGCTTAAACTCAAAAGGTTTAGCTGACATGATTTCAAAAACTGGTTGGCCCAAGTAAATACATGATGACTAGTTGCAATTATGCTTGTCATGCTAAGCCCAAAAAATCAAAGTTTGCTAACTCACACAAGAAACCAAGACTCCAAGAGGGCTATTTATGTAGTCAATAATAAGATTGCTAATTAGAGAGCGGTAACATAACAAATATAAAGAGGGAACATGGAATTTATTAATTATCAAAATATAAGCATGCATCAATTATTGATGCAACATACAGCTTAAGAAGCTCAAAATTTAAAACTTTGCTTCAAATCTGAGACTAGCGTTGCCATGATTCTTGAAACGGCTCACCATTTCAAACTACTCCCTCATAAAAAAGTTAAATGCTCTTTGCAATCATGGCGTGTTCTCTCCAGGCTTATCACGATAAAATTAAGTAATCTCAAACTTTACCACCAAATTGTGAGGATAGTCAACATTTACTAGTATTCCTCCAAAACGATGCGAAGAACCTTTTCCTTTTTCTGGTATAAATTAGTGCCATTTCCAGCATAAATATAAATGTGGTAAATATTTGATCGTAACAAAAGAAGAGAAAGAATAGCCATGAAAGAAGAATATAAGGGAAATTTTGAAGGACTAGGAGAGGGGCAAGAGATGTCCTTCACTGAACCAGTGTACCTGAAGGTCCAGCCTTCCCAGCGAGAGTCACTCCGAGCCCAGCTCCATAACCTGCTCCGGATCCTTCTATCTCACCAGACACCTTTCGCACCTTCATCAGCCCAGCTCGGGCGAAACCATCATTCTCCAATCCGTCCCCCTCGTCCTCCTCAGCCTCGTCGTCGTATGAACCATCCCACAAGTCTGTCTGGCGTGGCCGCCCTTTTCGACCGAAGGGCGGCAGAATCGGAGGGACAGGCATCGTCGGGGGCGGAGCGGGGACCGGGGGATGGAGCTGGCGGGCGGCGGCGGATGTTGCGAACATGGATCGGATGGGAAGGAGGAAGTAGAATTTCTTGTCGCCAATTTGGAGGAGGTCTTGGGAATCGAGCTTGACGTGAGGGTTGCCGGGCAGGTGCAGAACGCCCTCGACGAGGCAGCCGTTCTTACCAATGACCTCAAGGGCGAAGCGCCGGCGGGGGAAGTCGTAGAAGATGCGGGCATGGTGGCGGGAGATGTTCATGCCACCGCCGAGGCTGGCTAGGTCAACGTCCACACTTGACTTCTTACTGTTGCGGCCGAGCATGATGGAGTAGGTCTGCATGTAGTACTCGAAGTCCTCGCCCTGAAGCTTGGCGAACCCCGCCTCCACCTCGCCCGACCCGGCGCCGCCGCCTCCACCTCCGCCTCCACCTCCACCGGCCATGTGTGATGTGGGAATGGGAATGGGAATGGATTGCGATTTGGCTGTCTTCTAGAATCATCCATCCAACAGGTTGTTGGTTTCGCTCTTTCCTTTTACTTTTGTTTGTTTTTATTTTTCAATCACAATTGTGGAGGACGTGTTTAGTGAACGACCTCCGCGTCAATTTAAGTTGGGCTGTCGGATCGAATCATTATCGGATTGATTCATCCTATTAAATTTTATTAATTTAAATAGATTAAATTAAAATTTTATTAATTTATTTTAAAAAATATTTAAATGAATTGATCCATTTAGATACGTCACTCAAGTAGATTCATTCACAAATTAAGAAAATTTAATTATCTTTTTAAATTTTAAAATTAAAATAGAAAACTCAATATATTAATGGTTTCTTCCGTCTAAATCACAATTCAAGTTTAAAAATTTTAATTTAAATTGGACTCTCGGATTGATCCATCTTGACTTGATTATCGGATCGATTCATCCTATTAAATAATTTAAACGGATTTAAATAAATTTTATTAATTTAAACAGATTGAATTAAAATTTTATTAATTTATTTTAAGATGGATTTAAATGAATTAATCCATTTAGATGCGCGACTCACGTAAATTAATTGATTAAGAAAACTTAACTATCTTTTTAATTTTAAAATTAAAGTAGAAAATTCAATGTATTAATGATTTGATCAGTCTAAATCACAATTCAAGTTTAAAATTTTCAACTTGACCAATTTAAACTATAATCTAAATTTAAAATTTTTAATATTTTTAATATCTTTTTATTTTTTGACAAGCTCATGGGTTGACCTGCCTAATCCACGACTTACCTTGAATTTGGTTGGATTGAAAATTCTTATATGTTGATGAGTAACACAATTGATGATCAAATTGACATTATTAATAAAGAGTTTTAAGGTTCTAGGTGTACATTTATATCTTGATGACACATAATTATTAATTGAATGTATTTTAATTATATTTAATTTTTTTTAATATTTTTAAATTCATGTTTCATCCAATGTGATTTATAGGACAACTTGGTCATCAAAGTCTAAGTGGCAGGCACATCAAGAACCAAGTTGGACATCATGATGAAACTCAGTTTTCATCTCCAATTGGGCAATGAAATAATTTTTCATAGTCAAAGTTTCGATATACAATGTTATTACAATAATTTTGTGACAAAATCATATTCATCGCAAAATGCAAAATTTTTTCTAGCAACTACCTATTTCATTCTCCAAGCATATTTACATAATCCAATCCAACCCTATTTTATTCTCCAACTCTACATGTAAACAATACTGTATGCTTCAACATTCTAAAATAATTCTCCATCAATCCACATTTAACAATCCAATATCATTCAAAACAAACAATCCAACATTATTCAACATATCCAATATCATTCTAAATAAACAAGTCATTTCAACATCATATTCAACATCAATCTAAACAAACAAGTCATTCCAATATCATTCTAAACAAACAAGTGATCATAGTACAAGTTAAAACAAACAAATTAAACATATCCAAGAACACATCAACATATCCAAATCAAAACATCTCATATCAAAGTCTCAAAATGATGATCAGATACAAAAAATATCATTTTCCTCAGTATCGTCCTCGGAAGATACTTTCTGTTTCACTTTCTGATCCGTCCATACTTCTTCTTCTTTTCCTACATAAAAAAAAACATAAAAAGTATCATTTTATACAAATTAACTATAATATGTAAATACTTCACCGCCATCCTTGATCTCACCAATCCTGTTTGAACCCAAAATAATAGTACTAATTAATAATAAAAAAATAAAGAGTTTACAAATGAAATAAAAAAATATGGAGCAATACTAATTCTGAGAAAAATTAAAATTATATACAACTAGGCTTATGAAGAATTATCATCGTCATCGTCATCACAAGAACCAGGAGGAATATGACTCGGAGCGAAACCTAACTGAAGATGTCGTATTATGAAATTCTATTGTTGGCACATTTTGTTGAGGATCGGTGCGTTCGCTAGAGGGGGGTGAATAGCGTTTTTCGATATTTCTTGATCTTTCTCGGCACAGAGATTAGCGGAAGCAAAATAATAAAAGAGAGAAAAGATCACAACGCTAACCCGGTTCGATTTAC
>JBBMKF010466786.1:0-10887 GCA_037834155.1 Curcuma caesia | reverse complement strand
TGTTGGGTTGCAAGGGTGCAAACATAGTCCCACATCTAAAGCACATGGAAAAGATCATGGGGTTAAAAGGATGAAAAATATCTCCATTGGCATGAGGCCTTTTGGGGAGAGCCCAAGAACAAAGTCATGAGGACTTAGGCTTAAAGTGGACAATATCATGCCATTGTGGAGATATTTTAATTCCATCGGTTCTAACAGAAGCTACCTAAGTGTGTTACAGATACTGTGATAGTTTATTGTAAGAGTGCTTGGTTTTCAAGTTAACCTATGAACTATAGTATCTTAATGACCAAATTCTTTCTTGGTAGCTGACTAGTATAGCAATAATCTTGATCCAACTGTAAGACTACAGAAGTTATTAAAATAAAAAATTTTGTCCGGAAGCTATATCCTCAGAATTAAATTACTTTCTAGCACTTTTTAGATGTTAACTATGGTTTGAAACCCACAATCTTCATAGACATTGTTCAAGGACAATGTAGTTGTGTATGAGTTGATTAAGCAACTTGAACCCGAAAATTATCCTATTTTAGAAGTAACAAGTTGAATCCTGACAACTGCTATTCATATTTCTTATGGCATTAAACAAGGAGGTGGTACTCAATAACTAAACATTAGCTTGCATGGTTCAAGAAGAACAAAATGGCACCAAGCTAGACTATGAGACCAAAGAGTCCAATATTTCTTTCTATTTCTTTTTTCTCGTTCCTGTTTCAAATCCTTTGTTTTAGAAAAGAATTTTTTATTCTTCTAATTTCTAATTTCTAATTCAGGTGACAGAAACTAAGCTTATAAGGCACATGGAATAAATAAATTCAAACATTAGCAAAACAAAACTTAAAAATCTTTTTCATGGCTCTTCCTCTTCCTCCTTCCCATAACACAGGCTGCTAACTTGACTATTAACTGCAATTAAATTAGCTTAACTCTCCAGGATGGTTTGCAATTGGTGTGCTTTATTAATTTCACCTTGTATATGCTAATGTAGCTAGTGCCAGCTTATAAAGAACTAGAATTGTCAGGCCCAGAGAATTGGAGGTTCTGAGCCCAATTCCAGTTGTCCTATTTGATCTTTTGGTGCTTGTTCCATTACCAACTATGCTTAAGTAATTTTTTTGCTATCTGTTTTGCATCTATTACTAGTGTATTTAGGAAACCTGTTTGTATCTGTTCAACAGTGAGACTGTCAAATTTGGTCATGTCACATTCTTCTGGAATGGAAATCGATCAGGCTACTTCGATTCATCCAAGGAAGAATATGTTGAAATTCCTAGTGACTCTGGAATAACATTCAATGTTCAACCCAAAATGAAGGCATTGGAAATTGCTGAGAAAGCGAGGGATGCTATTCTCAGTCACAAGTTTGACCAGGTAAAGCAATATGGTCTTAGGAGAAAAACAAGGATTCTCTGTTTACTCTCTTGAACATTCTCTATGTTCTTGCAGGTTCGTGTGAACTTGCCAAATGGAGACATGGTTGGTCACACCGGGGACATAGAGGCAACTATTGTAGCTTGCAAGGCTGCTGATGAAGCTGTTAAGGTAATTCAATTGATGTTCTTCATGTCTCTATTATAGCATTTGATATTAGACCAACTTTTGTTGTTGGTATTCCTCTACACAATGTTTGCTTGCTTTTAAGTTCCATGGTTTCTTTATTCAGTCTGTTAGTTGATAAAAAAAATTCCTTTAGTCTTAAGATTACTCAATTCTTTGAAGGATGGATTTGTCCAAGATGTGCATTAAATTTTTACTCAATATTCTTTGTAGCTCCTGTGTTTTCTTTTTATTATAGTTCTTTGTTTTTAGTTTCAGTAACACCTATATAACCGTCTGTTTGAATAACTTATTTGCTTAATCAATTTTGTGGTATGGCTAACTTTAGATGCTGATGCAAATATACGGGATAGTCTTATGTTCGAAGGTAAAATACCATGTTGTTGCTTTGTTGTCACAGTACCTCACTGATTCACATATTTGATTCAGACTTGAAATGAGATACTATGCCTCTTTCTACAAATCATTTTTGAAAATCTGTTTGAAAAACATATTTTCTGTACAACTTTATTTGTATTGTATATCTAACTTTAGATGCTGCAGCAAATACACTGGTAGTTTCATATTAGAGAGTAAAATATCGTGTTGGTGCTTGCCCTTATGGTTCTTCCGTCTGTGATTGGAATGACTGATTAGGCATCAAATGACATTGTGCGTCTCTTTGCAGATCATTTTAGATGCCATTGAAGAAGTTGGTGGTATTTACGTTGTCACTGCAGATCATGGGAATGCTGAAGACATGGTAAAGAGAAACAAATCCGGCCAGCCATTACTTGACAAATCTGGGAATATTCAAATTCTTACTTCTCATACTCTTCAACCTGTAAGTACTCTTGAAATTATGTTAATTGTTTATCAGAGTTCAATATTTTACTATAGCTCTGTACTACACCAAGAAGTCAGTAAACCTCTTTTTGTTAAATTAACTTGGAAAACTAGTAAGTGTTGTCCCGGATTATATGCCAATCAATATTGTTATGGAAAACTTTGAAATACGAAAAAACATATTTTAGGGAAATTTTTATATCACAACAAACCGTATCAATACATTATTACATGGTTTGCAATCTCGGCCAATTCCAATATGGATTGGCTGTGTTGGATTGTGAATGGCAATGATTGATTTTACATTTCCATAGAAATAGGCACCATAGGGAGATTGATGGATAAAGTAAAATGAGGTTTAAATTTTAAATTATTAGAAAATCTTATCGAACATGTTATAGTAATGCTATAAAATCAATATCTTAGCTATATGTATCATTTCAATGTGTTAAAAGTGTGATGATATTTTATTGGATTACATTATATAGTATTAAATAATTCAGCATCATGGATCTTTAATTTAAACTGTTTACCTAGAGTTTTGGTTGATAAAGTTGAAAGGAAGATCAAATGAAAATATTTGTTTTGAATAAGTGATTGTGTTAAATTGCTATATATAAAATTTATAGTTATCTATAAACACTAACAAAGAGATACTATATTAATCATGGTATTGGTTACGGGCAAAAGACAATGGAGAGAAGTGTGCTAACCTTTTATTTTAGTGCAGACAGAGGAGAATGAGTTTAGATGAGCCCAATTCAAATTAGGCTAGAGGTGCTTCAGCACAACTGACCTGGTAGGAGCTCAATTGAAGTGGGTTGAGTTCGTTCCAGTTGGTGGGTAGTTGGTTTGAAGTAAATTGATATAGAGTTGACCTGGGTGTCAAGGGTTGCAGTGAGGCTAAGCTATGGAGTGTGGTGGAATAGTTCGAGTTAATTGTGCTGAAGTGGCAATTATTTGGTTGGTTTGTCTGAGGTGGCAATTGGTTTTCTATATGATTAATGCCCCCCTTTTAGGCTTCAAAGTGAATGCCTGACCGATGGAGCTATAAGTCCAGCATGCCCAGCGGCTCCAACATATCTTTTTGGTTTATTTTGATGGTTGATTCCCTTGTCTAACCACATGCCACCTTATTAGTTTCTCGGGGCAAATGGATAAACCTTGCTTGCATTGGTGGATCTTCATAGAGCAAACATGCCACTTATCCAACAGCTCTTGAACTTATTGTTGGTGCAGCGGAAGCAGTTCGGATCACTAGAGGAGAGGGATGAATAGCAACTTGTAAATCAAGTCTTTATTTCTCTTGTTAACGTTTTAGCAAAGACACATACTAATAAAAACACAAATATAATATAAAATAATAAGACATGAATTTACTTGGTTACACCCCTTAGGTTGTTAGTCCAAGAACTACGAAAGTTCCACTAAAATATCTTTGTCGGAAACGATCTTGAGGTGGAGAAGCCTTGTACACCGGTTGAGCATAAGAATTACAAAAAGTTGAAAGACAATGAATTCGAATGTGTGTGTTATTTACAACTTCGAGATTTAGTCTATTTATAGCTTTTATCTTGATTTGACTGTTGTGTTGAAGCGACATCTCTGGGCGCCTGGACTCGTCGAAATCCAATCCACTCAGGCAACGGTCTTGTAACGACTTCTTGCATTCCAGGCGCTTGGAAGTGATCCGGGCGCTTGAAATTTGCTAATATGGACGCTACTTCGACAATGGCTCGCTAACTTGGATTGAGCTTCCGAGCGCCTGGAATTGATCCAGGCGCCTGGGACAGTTCCAGGTGTCTGGAATGGCCAACCTTGAGTTGATCATTTTTTGAGTTTGTCTCCTCCGGTCTGTCTCGGTCGCCTTACGCAGACTTCATTCTGGCTTCTCGTCCCTTGGATGCACCAAACCTTCCCGGCTTGCTCTCGTACGTCTTTCTCGCTCCGCCGGAGTACTCTTCCACAGCTCCTCGTACCTCAGATGCACCAAGCCTATCGGCTCCTTTCCTGTGCCATCCTTCTCGTTCGCTTGCATCTTTTACCAAAGTGTGTGCGTTCTCCCAAGTCTTAATACACTTAGACACATGCATTAAACATAACAAGAACCTAACTTGAACTTATTTGACGACACATCAAAACACCACCAGGGTACTAATACCTATGGGTAATTTTACGCACATAAATTATTTTTCTAAATGTCATATTTATATATTTGAAAATTCATATGATTTGACTCAGATAACTATTCATTTGAAATTTAGTCGGGCACAGTCAGTTGCACCATTGAAGTGATTTGGACAGGAAGCCAAATGGGATGGGAGAAAAGAAATTTACTCTCCGTTTTGTTCCCCCCTCCCTTTTTTCTTAAGCTACAGAGAGAAACTCGTTCCCTACCTCTTCTTTCATCCCCCACTTTTTTCGACGACAGACAGCCTCCTCGTCTCTTATCCTTCGCCATTAAAAATGTGACCACTTCTACATTTGTTGGGTAAATCATAAACTTGTGTTGCAATTTCACAGGTTTAGGCAAATTCCATAGTCTTATATACTGCAACCTGGAAATATTTAACTTGTAAAGTATTATGTTTTTGTTTTTGAGTCAACCAACTGTTCTTAATCCAGCTCCTACATAACAATGTGTAAATGTAAAGACAAGGTGAATCCAAGCCCTTATTGATATGTGAAAATTTTGCAGGTTCCTATTGCCATCGGCGGCCGTGGACTTGCACCTGGCGTCAGATTCCGCAAGGATGTGCCTGATGGTGGCCTTGCAAACGTTGCTGCCACCGTCATGAATCTGCATGGTTTCGTGGCACCAAGCGACTACGAGACGACCCTCATTGAAGTAGCTGACAACTAAACGCTTCTTTACAAGCGAGAATTTTCAATGATTTTATGTTGCATACTCAAGTTGCTCATCTTCACGAGCAACATCACAAATTTTGTTGTTAAACGCCCTGCTCATTTTGAGTGAGCATAATTGAAATAAAATGAAATTGAATGGGACCGTGAATGACGTGTTTTGATGGCACGCTAATTTGATAATGGTGTTTGGATGGTTTATATGCATTTTTACTACTTTGTAATGAATTATCATTGGCGTATGAAATGTAAGTTTCAGTACTTGTTGCAATGGTTTCAATATTTTGTCCCTCAATGGCTAGATCCATCATGAATTTTTTAGATTTTATGATTCGTCATGAATTTTTATCTTTAAAAAAGGTCACAATATATATTTTTAATCTTGAAACGTATCTAGCATGATTTGTTTTATATGATTGAATCTTTGACATGTTTATTTAAACTTTTCAAAATATATGACGTGATGTATGATTCATCCTTTTTTATACTAATTCTAAGGGGAAAAAATCTTTTGAAAAATAAAATTGTGATAGAAGCACAATAAGATAATTGAATTAATTTATTTATAAATTAACTTTAAAAGGCAGTAATAATTGATCGCATAATATATCTCTAAAATTAACTAATTAATTTAGATCTTATAAAATTATTTTTTTAAACAAACAATTCAATTTTAAATAAGTTATATAATTTTATTTTGATAAAAAACAAACATGATCCATTTAGTACACTTAGCTTTACTCTCAAACTATTCCATTCTCTAATTGCATCTCCTGTTAATCTTTTCTTAATTTTTATTTTATTTATTTATTATAATTTAGATATCTAATTTTTTGAACCGAACCTCATTATATTTTAAGCCTACACGACTAGTATCATCCTCTAACTCTTATTAATTTAAATTATTTTTGCATGCATATTTTTAATCAAATGGTCAGAGCTATTTTTTATAGAGCTAGGCATCGAACATTAATCATTTAATGTGGGAAAAATTAAACTAACACCAATATATGATGAATATAATCTAATAGTTTTGGGTTCCAATAATAATATTACATGAACAAATTCTAAACTTTGCCAAATAAAGCAAAAGAAAATACTTCTCAAATAACAACCATTTGAAACTATTAATCAAATATAATTCCAAATGGGAAATTAAAATTTTTATGAAGTTAACGTTTATAAACTTTAGATATATAATTACATTAAACTTTTTGACAATCCTAATAATTTTTATCCAATTAATAATTACAACCAGCTGAAAGATTAATTGCTCTAAGAAATAAATAACATAAACGGAATTTAACTAAATAACAAAAAAAAACAGGGTGGGAAAGGAATGAAATATTATTTAGTAGAAATATTTACAAATAAATCCGGTTACAAACTAAATTGCAAGGGAATTGTTACATCTATTTTATCTCTAACTACGAAATTGTTTCTAACATTATTAATTGTTAGAACCTGTAATAAACGAAATTGGATTGTTATCTTATTGATAATGGAAACATTAGAATAAGCATTAGAATCTATTATTTGAGGTACCAAGCTAGCTAGGAACATAGGAGGATTCCACAAGCACCCAAATTTTTTCACATTATTAGTTGTATCAAGTTGCAACTTCACAACTCAAGAACTACCAACACTATAGTCATAGCTGCTTCATGATGAGTGGGACTCCGAATTCCGGCTCTATAGTTAGTCGAAACGCAGGCGAATGCCGATAACTCGGTGACAAAGAGAAGGTGAACCGAGACAGAAGCGAGGAGAGCAGAATTTTGAGCTCTACCATGGCAAAGTTCTGCCCTAAACATGTCCTCATTCCTAAACCAAATGGCAGGTAGGTGTGAGGGAATCTGCAAGCACTAGCAATGCCGCGGGAGAATCTATCAGGGTTGAACTCATCAGCATCAGCTCCCCAATTGTTGTGATCGTGATGCAGCATCGAAATTGTGGTCCAGGTAGTGATGCCTTTTGGTAGCTGGATGTCTCCAAGTTTAACACTCTGAAGTGCCTCCCTCACCACAAAGGCAGCTGGAGGAAATAGCCGAAGTGTCTCTTGGATCACCATTGTAAGCTGCAAAAGGAATTACTATAATAACAATTCAGTTTATATAATAGCATGTCAGATAAGCTGTAAATCCATGTCGCAGTTGATCATTGAATAAATTGAACCACTTTGACTTCACTTTCAATTCGCCATGAATATATCTGAATCTTACTACAAATAGTACGAGACAACTCTCCAGTGATTTGCAGACATGAAAATTTGAGAAGCTCATTAGATTATCAAATTTTGAACAGAATATTTCAATTCTGTTCTGTTACTCAAGTGTTTTAAGTGAATTTGATGGTGTTTCACATACCACTTTCAACTTGCGAATCATATCAAAGTTGATCTTTTTTCCTTGACAAACCTCCAACACCTCGTGGCGGACGGAGTCTTGCCACTGAGGATGTGAAGCAAGCAACATCAAGCACCATGTAGCAGTCACTGATACAGTCTCATGGCCAGCAAAGTACAAGTTCTTGCAATTGTCAACAATGAAGGTTTCTGCAGAACCAAGATCAGAATTCATGATAGCAGAACCCTCAATGATAGAGTGCAATAGATCTTTTGTAGACGATTCGGAGGAATGTTGCATGCGTTCCTTAACTATATTTGAGATCAGTGCCCTTATCTCTTGATTCAACTTCCATTTTTCTCGATTTCTTTTCAGTGGCAGGTACCTGTTGACAATACTTCGAGTTAGATGACAAAAAGCCTAAACATTGATTGATTGGATTATAGGACTTGCAAAGTTTCTTATGATCGAGTATCAACAAGGATCTCTGAGCTAGATCAAAGGACAGTCTTTGGCTTTACGGAAAATTCGAAGAGCAAGTCAACTACAACAACCAAGCCTTATTGGAGGAAAAACAACAGGATTGTCAAATCATAAAACAAATTAAATCTAAATGGGCATATGAGGCAACACCTTAATCCTGGGATCCCATTCGGCATGCTCGAGTTGGACATTACCATCTGAAGCTTGCGAAGACAAGAAAATATTTCCTTGCCATCAGCAAAACTACTTCCAAAACAAGCTCTTGAGATTACATCAGCTGAAAACTTTCTCAGATCCCCATCAACTACTATTTCGGTGTTGTCCCCTGCGTGTTCAAGAAGACTTTCCCATGAATTCGACAACAGAATAGCTGCTTCTACCATTAAGTCAACCATGCCCTGCATGTATACCCACATAGAGAATTCATTTGCACAAACCAAATAAAACTCTAGAACAAGATGTCAAATTCAAGTAAAATTAGTTAGAAGACACATAAGCAAAACCACCAGTTAAACAGCTCAAAAGATGAATCAGCTACACAATTTAACAATCTTCTACTTTTCCAAGTTTCCAAAATTCTCTCAGTTGCATAATATCAAACATGTGATATGTTCAAGAATAACTGCAGGTATCAGAGAACCATAATGAACAAAATTTTACCTTGACCTTGTCCATGAAAAACTCTGGCGCAATAACCTTCCTCTGATGAGACCAGAGAGCTCCATTGGACGCCAAGATGCCTTTACCTAGAAGAGCTCCACGGTCCTTCTGTAAGTAGGAAGGCTTCCCCAAATCCATGGACTTGCAGAGACCTATCTCCTTAACAAGATCAGGATGGATTACATGCAATATCTGGACGCTCCCTGTCGAGTACAGAAAGACGGGACCTGGATTTCTCAACGTGAGTAAGAATTAGAACCCTAACAAGGAATCTGAAAACAAACAAAAAACCGTTTTTTTTCCTTTTCTTCTTTTCTATCATACCATATTTCTTTTTCCAGTAGGAAAGGTAAGGAAAGATGGAGGAGGAATAGTCGGCAGTAACACTGACGCTGCCCTCTACTTGAGCTTGCTTCAGCTTCTGTTCCTGGAGGATTCTCCTCGTCTCCAGTATGTTTCCATGGAGGAAGGAAGGAGGGGGGCCATGGATTCCCTGGCTCCTCAGCTTCTCCCTCAACCTTTGTGGCCGGATCCAGAGGATGAAGTAGGAGTACCACAAGGCCAAGCCAATGATTCCAGTAACAAAGACAGTGAGCAGTGCTTCTGTGGAGGCTTCAGCCATGTCTCCCCCTCTTTTTCTGTCCTGGGCTGCTGCTTGGTAGTCCCTTCGATCTCCTACGCATTTCATCAGAATAGTTTGTTTTTAGCATTCTTTTATTGTTTAACACTTGAGCACGCGGTGGTTGGATAAAGGGCACTCACTGCCTGGGGATCTACAAATTTTGATGCGATGCGACGGTGTTGTGATCTTTCGGATGGATTTTTTGCGGTCAGCAGACGAAGTTTACGCGGGCAAGATTGATAAATCGAGCACAATAATAATGCTGAAGCGGAAGTGGTTTGTGATGTGTGCTAATTCGGATGACTCGGATGTCTTCCGTGATTTCTAAATATAGATACTATTTTTTATTTCAAATTGATTACTATGGAACAGACGCACAAATTTGAATCTCGATGAAGTTAAATAATATTCTCCTTTATCATGATCAATTATAGTTTTTTAATTTACCTCTTTATCGATGGTTATAGAGCCGACCGTGTGAGACCGCTAGGGTGGCGAATTCCATATATTGTTTTAGAAGAAAAAAAATAAAGATATTATAAAAAATTCTTAATCCGAATTTGAGTCCGTTCTGAAAATTATAAATCTGAAATTAAATTCGGATAATTTGATCAACTTAAATAATTTGACCGACCCGATTAACTCGATTAACATAAATTATTATTATTATTTTCTCAAATAATTTTTATTTTTATTTTAATCTTTATCATTATCATACTAACTTTTATTATTGATGTGTATAAAATATTTTACTTTTTAAAATAAAATTTGATTTAAATATAATTTTTTTTTAATTTTAAATTCAGGTCAATCCAAACTCAAAACTCAACCCGGCCCAAAACTCTCAATCCGAATTTAAAAATTTTCAATCGTAATTTGATATTTTTTAGATCGACTTGAATCGAATTGACGAGTGAGATTCATTTTTGACACCTCTAATAAAAATTAAATTTTTGATTACAAGTTTTGATAAATATAATTGCTCCAGACACAACACAAATGATAAAATATGAGTGATACAAATTAAAGTATTTAGGATCAATTCTCATCAAAGACATTGAATTTGTTCAATGGAATTTATTCTCAAAATATTTACCTTTAAAATTAATCCGATTTGAAGAACGGCATACTGAATTCATATGAAAATCATATGAAAATCAATTCCCTAAATATTTTAAAAGTTGTTATGAAAACTACCTAAATATTTTATCAAAGATTAAATTCAAAGACATGAAATGTCTAGGCACTGCGAATGCTATTACAAATATTTTATAGTAACAATATAATCAACCCCTTTGGACTATCATATGAACAATGATGCAAGATAACAAGGAATTATATATATATATAATATATATATATATAGAGTTTTGTTCTGCTGGGCGTCTCTTCCGAGTTCGGATCCTCTGCGCCAAAGAACCCTCTGCGCCCCTGCGCCACTCAATAAACGACAAAAAAATCTCACGCGGATCGCACGTGACGCTCGCATCTCTTAATCCCTCCCGCTCGCTCTCCTCGAAATATTTTCCC
>JBBMKF010466775.1:0-10889 GCA_037834155.1 Curcuma caesia | reverse complement strand
AAGATTGAAAACATGGACTCATTCTAGTTCCAATGTTAGATTGCACGGTTTGTTTACTGACTTGTTCAATACAGAAACGAACTGACTACACAGACCAATTAGAACAGCCTAACCGGTACAATCCAGCTATCAGAAAAGGAAACCAATGAGTACAGCCCCTAGTAATCAATTGAAATAAAAAAGTGTATCTTTTATCAGAAGTATTTTATTATTCAAATGGCCACCTAATTATCTGGTCTTGAGCTAACTACATCAATCACGACATTGAAAAGAAAATGCCGCAGGAGTTTCACCATATTCTGGGTCATGTTTGAGCAAGCATATGAGCTCAGTATTTTCTATTTTTCGAAGGGTAATATGCCTCCCTCCTTGTTTTAGCATCTACCACTGCTTCCTTAATGGTAACCTATTTTCCTAATAATCTGACTAAATGTTGAATTGGCAAGAAACTCATTGAGCTGTGACACTAGAAAGAGTTTATCAGTCTAAAAGCTATAAAAATATTAGAAGTCAAAGATAAGAATGACATAATTGCATAATGACCTGGAAAAAGCAGCATCATTGGGAATTGATAGTCTTTGTGGGCTTTCTGGATTCTTTCTGTCACAATACCTACAGAAATAAAGCAGGAAGGAATTAAAAAAGCATGCAAAACAATGCAGGAAAAATTGAAACAAAACATTACAGCTAATGGGACTACTAAAGATCCTAGAAATACAAATGAACACCAATCGTCAGAGATCAACGATAAAAGATCTGCATTTCAGACATATAAGATAATTTTCAATCATTCTAATTCTTCTGATGCTTTCCAATACTATAAGACATGTCCATTATAGTAAACCATTATGAGTTTGATGCACTATAGCTTGTTGTCTTCATTAGAGCTGTATCATTACCAAAACTTTGCCTTTACAGCTTGTTTGTTGCTAGGTTAGTTATTTTAGCAAACAAACAGTACAATATTCATATAAACAGATCAAGGTTCCAAGTATTCCAGAATCTTCTCTTTTCAGTGAAACTGCTTAAGCAAGAACTTCAGTTTCAGAAAGAATTGGTCAAGAAATTCCCTCATTCCAACAACTTTGGTTAGAACAATCTGAAGTTGAAAATACTTTTTCAATATTCAAAGTGAACCAGACAAATAGTGCTCAGAGTTGAACCCACTTTTTGCTCAATATCCAACAAAAACTTTTTTTTCTCATTCGGTTCTAAGGCCAGACCTTTGTTACTTACCTTTATGTTTTTCTGCACAGTACCTCCCTAGGCCGTAGGATTACCTTCTTTGGATCTTCTGTAGGGACGGGCAGTAGCAGCTAGACATGCAAAGGGATACAACTATCATCCAATGGAACACAAGGGAATGAAGGACATAGCAGTCTCTAAAGTATCATTTGAATCCTAAACTATCCACCACCAGAGGTCTTTAGAGAATAACAAGAAATGACATCCAAACACACAAGCTATTGTAAGATATCAGAGAATAGGGTTCCAAAGTATGACAAGTGATCACTACTTTCCTCCTTTTGAGATCAGCAAACTGATGTTTGATGCCATAGCACCAGCTGAAACACTGTCCTTTTGGTCATTGTTCCAACTAGTCAACTAGTTTCTAAATACACCAATCAGCATATCTATTCATCCTCTTCATAACATTAAAGATCAAGAATTGCATATCGTGAAGAAATGATCATCCCGTGTTCAATACAGATAATATGATACCAAACTCCAGAACTGTGTAATTGATTAGATTTGCAAAGCAACATACCTGAAACCCCTTTAAAATCAGGCGACTTGCACTCTCGTTGAACATAGACACAACCAAGGCACTTGCTGCAAACAAAAGTAACAAAGTGTCATCATTCCATATAGTTGATTTATTCAAGTAATTAGAGACATACAGTACATTATCTTTTCTATTGCTCTACATAAATCATGATGATCTATATTACACAACACCTAAGATAAAGTGCAAAATTCATGTTGCGATGTAATAAGGAAGGGAGAACTTTACTTCCATTCTGTCATATACAATTTTAGCTCAAAAACTCTGGTAGAATGAAGCTCGAGTTTTACAAATACTTTATGACCAAAAACATGGGGAAGAGTAGAAAATGAAAGAGAATTTAAAAATTATAAATTATTTTTCATCATGATTGACAAATAGATCATTTAGAGAGAGAAAAAGCTTGATAACCTCGCAAGCATGATTAGACACAATAGCTGAATCCAGAGTCATAGCACTATTGTAAATCACTATTGTCAAATAAATTAGCTTTAATTAGTAAACAACAAGTCAAAAAATGAGAAAATAATAGAAGAAAAGTACCTGATGAGACCAACCAAGGGAAGCTTAGCTACTGATCTCTTCAACAAAAATTGTCAAAGTTCAAAATATTAGTTGAAAATTAGAAAGCATAATATCTTCATAATTTCACCTACATTTGTTGGGAAAAAAAATAACATACCTTTGCAACAAAACTTGGAAAGGCTGATGACATATGATAAAGAATATCCAAATGAGAAACGTGATTTGAGACAACTGCACCTGGCTTTTCAAATTCATTGACCTAATTTCAAAAATTATGGAGTTTAGGAAAATAATATAAGATATCTAATGTTCTATAGAGGATCCTACATCTGGAAGAGGAAGATCTCCTAAGCATGAAGAGTTATATTTGTTTAAAAGACCAGTACAGTGACTTAAATCAAGAAACATAGTTTTAGAATTTTGGTATTGGATAATGATGCTGTTTAGGATGAACAATAGGGACGTGTAACAGCATGAACTGAACAAGAAACTTTGAATATATTTCACCATCGCCTCATTTTGGTGTCACAAATTATCAGTATTAAAATATTTGCATATACCTTTGGATCTATTTCACCATCTTCTCATTTGGTATCACCCTTCATATTCTATCTGACTCAGGAAAATTAAAAAACTTCGCATGTAGGAGGTATTTCTTGATGATTTTTAAGTGGATAGATCACTAAGTTGTCGTTAAAAACATAGTTTTAAAATTTTGGAACATTCAACATCATGAACTGAACAAGAAACAACAAATCAAGTGGATAAAAAATGAATCAACTTAAAACTTGGAGAGATATTTCTAACCCAATCTGGCAATACCTCATTGTCGAGGCTCCGGCGAGTCTCTTTGATCCAATAAAAACCAAACGTAAAGAGCATTGCTCTAGAGGCAAATCTCCCGCACCGCACAACCACCTCCCTCCTCCACCCCGTCATGTGAGCATAGTCCTCCTGGCCATTCTCCCGACTCGGAGGCGAGAACAGTGTGCAGATCCGGCAGATAATATAGTAAAGAACGAGAATCAACACCCCTGCAACCACACGAATCGGCACTAGCGTCACCGCTGCGATCCCTAACATGACCTTCTCTGTCGCCGGGAGCTGCCCCCGGCCCATTACACCGTAGGCGTCCCTTCGCACGTAGGGAGCGTACTTCCGCTCCAACTCCTCTGGAGAAATCGGTACCGCGGCGGCGGCGGAGGCGGAGGAGGAGTCGGATTCGAGGAGCGGCTGGTAATCCTTGGGCGTGGCGGATGCGCATCCATCTCCAGGCACAAAGACGGAGGAGTCAGCTTCAGATCCACCGCCTCCGGCGAGATCGGCCGACGCCATGGGAGGAATCCCTAGCGATCGGGGAAGCCGAAGGGGACCGTCGATCGCATGATGAGAGAGAAGAATAGAGAGACTTGATTTGATTGGAGTGGACAGCTCAGGTACGGATATATATACAGCTGTTTTCTGGAACATCTTTTTTCAAAAGAAAATACCTTCTAAAATTTATTAATATTAAACTATTTTTTAAATTTTATTTATGATTTAAATACTATTTAATAATATTGATATGTGTTTTTTATTTACACCTGTATTTTTCAGAATTATTTAAAAACGTACTTTTTTAGAAACTACTAATTTATTATTTCACACCTTCTTAAATCTATCTAGAACAATTTTAATTTAAAAAATAAAGATATTATTTTTTTTCTTTAAATTATCTTTTAATTGAACATGAAATTGAAAAATAAAATTCAAGATTATTTATTTATTAAAAATTTTGTGGAGATTTAATTATTTATTGAGTTAAAGTAACAATGATCTTATAAATTAGTTAAATATTTATTTAATTCATGAAATTTATATTATTTTTTAAAACTATTATCGATAATTTTAGATTATAAATTTTATGTGTTTGATAATTTTTTTTAAAATGAAATTTATTACTATTCAAATTTATTTATTATATATATATTTTTATTATTGAACGAATATAAATCTCATTGATGAAACTGAATATTAAACTTGTTTACAAATATTCATTAACACATATTTTTGACCAAAATGTTTCCATTAAAAAAGTAATTTTAAAATATCTTGATCAAACTAAACCTAATCTCATAATTACATAGCTGTCAAAATTTAATTAATAAAACCTATAATTTTCTCTATTTTTATTTTAAAGATTTTTTTATTTTTTATTTTTCAGATTTTCTATATCTTTAAATTTTTTTTACAACTTTAACTCCTGTGCTACTCTTACTTTCCAAATACAATCAAACAAATATACATAAAAATTGAGTTCGAGGTTTAAGTTAAAGAATGAAAATTGAAAGAAAAAATTGATATTATGTGCTCCCGGATTGCTCATGATAAATGTATAAGTAATAAAACACAATATTTATATATAGAGAAATGACATGCACTTTATATTGCACATTTCGTAAACATCTAATATTACTATACCTTAAACTCAGTCTTAAATACTATATCCTGTCCCCAGGGCAATGGTGCAACGGTAGGACATTTGGATTGTAACTCAGGGACCCGCGGTTCGATCTCAAGCTACGGCGTATTTGCAGGAATTTTCCTCCAAATGGGGAACGCAATCAAAGGATGTTGGGCATCTGGATTGACCGCCGTATGCGCTTCCCGATTTACCCTAGTGGTCGGTGGGAAACTTCCGTGGGACCAGACCGACCACCCCCAGAGATGTGGCTACTGGGATTATCATTTTTTTTTATCTCAAGATTTGATTTTCTATTCAGTTTTCTGAGTTCGATTTAATTTCTTATTATAGCCGCTTCTTTTTCTCGATTTCATCTAGATAGCTTATTTTGAACATAGCTAGTAGTCAATAATGTAGTCCAGAGGATAATATTTTGTTACTTGACGACAACCGTCCACTTGCGGTTTCGCACTAAAAAATTTCTAACACCGTTGTTGGAATTGTGTTTTGTTGATATTAGTCTTATTTATAATTTGATTAATCTAAATTTTTATTTTTTGTTTGATCCCTTGCAGGTGAACAAGTTTTTCTTATATGTGAAGATTTGATAAAAGAGTTGTTCTAGACGTAGATCTTGAGATCGAAAGAACTTTACGTGCAAGAAGAAACTTATAGAGGCAAATAGAAGACAATCAAGAGCAACTACCATAAACAATGGCTTCTAATGATGAGAACAGACCTTTAGAGGACTATGTCGTATCAAGTGCAAGAGGATTGAAATCTAGCATCACAAAACCTTTTAATATCTGAGCTGAAACTTTTACTGCTCTTCATGATATAACAGAATAATTTGGAGGCAGGCCTACAAATGATCCTAATTTACACTTAGTATTCTTGAAATTTTACGAGACGCTAATGTTTAATAGTGCTTCTGTAGATGTTATTACATTGCGATTGTTCCCTTTATTTCCAAGGGACAAGACTAGAGCTTGGTTGCATTCTCTACATACCCCTATAGTACTTTTGCTCATAGGCAAATGACTTTTGATCTTTGTAATGCACCTGCTACTTTCAATGTTACATGATAGCAATTTTCTCAGATTTGATTGAAAGCATAATGGAAGTTTTTATGGATGACTTTTCCATGTATTAAGCCAGTTTTGACATTTGCTTACTAACCTCACTAAAGTGTTGCAGAGATGCGAAGAAGTGAACCTAGTTCTTAATTGAAAAAAATGTCACTTCATGGTCAAGTAAGGTATACTATTAGGATACATGGTGTCTGAACGAGGTTTTGAAGCTGACAAAGCTATGGTGGAAGTGATTGAGAAGCTACCTCCACCAACAAATATAAAGGGGGTATGCAGTTTCTTAGGACATGTTGGTTTCTACCAGAGGTTCATAAAAGACTCCTCTAAAATTTCTAAATCTTTGACAAACTTGCTAATTAAAAAAGTTGATTTCAATTTTGACAAAATTTATTTGGATGCTTTTTGCAGGTTGAAGGAGGCTTTAGTTTCTGCTCTAATAATGCAAATATCGGATTGGTGTCTACCCTTTGAAGTTATGTGTGATGCAAATAATTATGATGTAGGAGTTGTTTTGGGACAAAGAAGGGACGAGAAGGTACATATTATCTACTATGCCAGTTTTGATAATGCTCAAGTGAATTATATCACTATAGAAAAAGAGTTGCTAGCGGTTGTCTTTGCCTTTAACATGTTCCAGCCATACCTCGTCGGATCCAAGATGATTGTTTATACTGATCATGTAGTCATTAAGTACTTGTCGAACAAAAGGAGGCTAAGCTTCAACTTATCCATTAGATCCTTCTTTTGCAAGAATTTGATCTAGAAATTAAGGACAAAAGAGTGTTGAAAATGTAGGCGCAGATCACTTACTACTTATTGATGATTCTTTCCTAATGAATATCTATTGGTTGTAAACAAAGTGAATGCTCCATGGTATGTAAACTATCTTGCTCAATGCATTCTCATCACTTGGGTTAGGTCGGATCTCGACATTCTCATCACTTGGGTAGCAATGATGCATTACTAGATGTCACTCATTGTTTATGTATCGAAAATATTGTTTTAGATACATTGTCAACGTTATAAGATCCTATTGGATCACACACAAAGAACATGTTGATTTAGATATGGGTATATTTTAGTTTGACTATAATATGATGGACCCTAACATTATAGAGTTAAGTCTAATCCGAGTTAGACTCAAATGAATCCAACTATTAGATTATTGGATTGAGTCCAATCCAAATTAGACTCATTAGATTAGATTCAACCACTAAAGAGGATTAATGTCTATTAATAGAGATTAATGAAGTATTGATGAAAAAGAGACCAAAAGATAAAAACCTTTTGTATTCATTGGATAACTTTTTGTATTTATTGGTATTGATTGGATGGCCCTTTGTATTCGTTGAATGACCTTTTGTATTCATTGGATGAATGCAAAAGGTTAATTTTATACATTTGGTCTAGCATCACTTCTAGTTTCCTCTTCTTCTACTCTTGGCAAAACCATCCAAGTTGCTAGCACAACAAAGGTGGTTCTTCTCTGAAGACTAAGTTCGTGCAACGAACGAAGAACGTGTTCGTGTGGATACTGAAGAGGCGCGGCCATTTTGATCGTGCTGAGATCTAACAAATCAAGTTGCTGCCAAGATTGTTCCGTTCACGCAACAAAGGTGACAACTAGATCAAACATGTATACTACATTCACAAGGATCTCTGAAGGGATCGATTTTGTTCCGCTGCGTTTATTTATTATTTTTCGTAAAAGATCCTACAGTATTTTAACTAAAAGTTAACATAACCGTGGAGCACCTCTGAAGAGCCAGAAATAAGTAATGGAGGACACCATATTACTGGTGTTGTTCCATAAATCTTTCCCACACAACGATAGACAACATAAACATCATTTGTATACACTTCATTCTTATACATTACTGACCAATTTTACAAACAGTAGAAAATACTAGACATACATCTTTATATGTCTACATATGTTACAAATAGTAGCAAATACTATATGTACATCTTTATGTCTACATATGTTACAAATAGTAGCAAATACTATACGTACATCTTTATATGTCTACTTCTATAATATTTAGTCTTGCTTTAAATTTTTCCTTCAACGCCGATGTTCTTGAATGTCGTCATTCGACATCACCTCCTCAACGTCTTACAATAATACTCCCGCTTTCTATTTACTCTGACTTCTGCTTACTCTTTTGCAATTACACCAAACTCCACGTTCATGATGGCGTTACGTTTAACAACAAGAAGAGGTGTGATAAACACAAAGCTCAATGTCACAACGGAGAGAGAGGGTAAGAGATATGATGTGGTCACATCCATCTGAACCATAAAATTTACTTTCAAATTAGATTTTCCGACAATATGGCTCAGATACATTGGCAACCAGTGTGTGGAAAGCTAATCTTAGTGGGAGGGGTAGAACAGGAAGTTCACCACAAATTAGTGTGCCCTTTGGTCATACTCAAAGTATAGTGTGTGATTTGGGAATTTCTGAAACCTGCGTGCACCCTTTGGCAAATCACTGCATTTTCATTGAGTATATGAATTTGCCAAACATAAAAGAGTTTCCTTTCTAATACACAATAATAGTTCTTTCCCTTTTTACTTGATTCACAGTGATATATGAGGCCCCTCTAAAATTCTCAATATTACAAGAGTTCGATGGTTTGTTTCTTTCATTGACAATTGCATTAGTCTCATGGATTTTCCTTGTTGAACATAAATTTGATGTACCACTATCCTTCTAAACTTCATTGTCATGATGCATAACCAATTTGGTGTCAAAGTAAAAAGGTTATGGTATGATAATGCTAAGCATTATTTTAACCAATTTTTTACTATATTTTCTACAATTAAAATCCTATGCAACTTCTCTTTCAATTTTATCATAATATTCGAACCACAAATAATCTCACTCCTCGAGTCGTTGGTTGTCTTGCTTTGTTCATGTGTCTTGCCACAACAAAGATAAATTAGATCCACGAGCAATCAAGTGTGTATTTGTCAGCTATTCTCCGGCATTAAAAAACTACAAGTATTATCCCCCACATACAAGAAAATTTTATATCTCTATTATTGATGTCACTTTTTAGAAAGGTCAATTATTTTTTTCTCAACCATATCTTTAGGGGGAATCTAGCTCTATTAAGGAAGACAAGGTAGAAGATATAATCTTCCTTGACCTACCCATCTCAAAACCTTATTCATCTCAGTCCAAATCATCTTCACAAGAGGCATCCCTACAACCTGAATTGTCTCCACAAAAACTTGGTTCTACACCAATCCAAAACTTAACTTCTACTCCTAAATATGACGTATGTACAAACTTAATTTCCTCTAATTATGATTTACCTATTCCCTTAAGAAAAGGGATAATAGAGTACACTAAATATTTAAGATATCTTTCGGCTAAATAAGTGTTTTTTCATAGATTTTCTTCATCACACAAAAATTTCTTAGCAAATTTAAATGCCATCTTAATTCCTAATACCTTATCTAAGGTTTATCTGATGAGAAGTGGAGAGATGCTATCAAAATAAGAAACTATGAGAATAGAAATTGAGGTATTTGAGAAGAACAAAACATGAGAAATCATGGAGTTGCCACAAAATAAAACAACAATGAGATGTGAATGGGTGTTTACCATAAATATAGATCAGACGGGCATCTAGAGAGATACAAGGCGAGCTTGGTTGCTAAGGGTTACACACAAACCCATGGAGTGGACTATCAAGAAGCATTTACTCCGATGGCTAAGATGAATATAGTGAAGCTTTTATTGTCCTTGGCCGCAAATTTCAATTGGGATTTACAACAGGTTGATATGAAGAATGTCTTAGAGGAAGAGATATATATGGATATTCCACTAGGACTTGGAGGAGAGATTAAGGGAGCAAAGTTTACAAACTAAAAAGGAATTATATAGACTCAAGCAATCTCCAACAGCTTAGTTGGGCAGTTTTACAAGGTGATGCTCAATAGCGAGTATAAACAGAATCAAGAGCCAAGGTGATCATATATTATTCATCAAACACAAGGCTTCTGGGGGAGTTACCGCTTTTCTAGTATATGTTGACGATATAATTGTTACTGGGAACGATGAGAAAGAATAGGAGACCTTGAAAATCTACTTGGCAAAAGAATTTGAGAATAAGGACTTGGGGAGCTTGAAATACTTCCTTAGGATAGAAGTAGCTCAATCTTGGCAAGATATCTTTATTTCCCAACAAAAGTATATATGGTTAACTTCTTGAAGGAAACCTGCTTCAACTCCGATTGATCCTAATCACAATCTTAGAGTGGTGAATGATAATAGGACGGTAGACAAGGAAGGATTCTAGAAATAGTTGGAAAGCTAATATATTTGGCACACACTCAGTCGGACATTGCCTATGCCATGAGTGTGGCAAGTCAATTTATGCATAACCCTAAAGAAGTTCATCTACAAGCTGCAAACCGAATACGCCACTACTTGAATGCTAATCTAGGAAAGGGAATTTTATTCAAGAAAGGTGAGGAGCTAATTCTTGAAGCTTACACTGATCCAGACTATGCAGAATCTCTAATTGATAGACATTCCGCAATAAATTTTTGCATGTTCTTTGGTGGTAATCTAGTCACGTAGAGTAAGAAACAAAATGTCATAGTTCGATCAAGTGCAGAAGCAGAGTTCAAGGCTATGTTAACTATAGTAGCGAGGAAGATCATCCTTGAATATCTTAAGATAAAATGGGAGGAGCCTATAAGACTATATTATGACAATAAGTTAACCATCAATATTGCTATAATTCAGTATAATATGACAAGACAAAACACATCAAAATCAACAAACACTTTATAAGGGAAAAGATAGACAACAAGTTGATTTGTACTCCTTATATGCCTACAAAACAACAACTTGCAAATGTGTTTACAAAGGGACTTAATATACATGACTCCTCAACAATTATATCCAAGCTAGAAATGGATGATATCTATTCAACTAATGGAGGAGTATTGAAAAGTTGACAACTATTTTAGAATAGTTTCTAATTTTATAGGAAAAGGAAAATTGATCATGGAAATCCTTTAA
>JBBMKF010466765.1:0-10889 GCA_037834155.1 Curcuma caesia | reverse complement strand
TGGTTTTATCTTGATTGCAACTAAGCTCTAGAGAATTCACTCCTCTTCTGCAACTAAATGTGGAATCCGCCACCTTAGCGGTCTCACATGGTCGGTCCACGACCATCTATGAGGAGGTAAATTGAGTCCCACACGGTCGGTTCTACGACCATCTATGAGGAGGTAAATTGAGAAACTGCAGTTGGTCATGACGCAGGAGGGTGTTGCCTGGTTTCGTCAGGATTCGAACCCTTGCCTTCTTTTGCAACTCTGCTGCGTCGTAACCAACTCAACTATGTCCCGGGGGCAATTTACTCCTGATCTTTGTTGATATATTGGCATATATTTGGGTCCGACCTGGAAGGCCTGATCGTACGCACTGTGAGAGCATTTTCAATCAGGAATATCTCCACAAACCATCAAATACTGTAGGAATATATCTGATTGGGAACATCCTTACTCAGCAGTGCATGCTATGGAAATATGACCGATTGAAAATATTCTGTTAGCTAGCGCACACATGGAAATATCTCTGCCAACCAGTGGACACTGAGCATATCTTCGATCGAGAACATTCCTACGTGCCAACACACTATGAGAAAAGCGTCCATGGGGAATATCTAACATGTACTATTAGAATAGCCTCGATCGAGAAGATCTTTTTCAGCAGTGCATAAAATGACAAGATATCCGACGAGGAGTATCCTTGTAGAGCCCGTGCACACCATGAAAACATCCTCATAAAGTCTGTATACATCATGGAAACATCTCTGATCGGGGACATCTCTCAAAATCATATCCCTTTGAGATGGGTGCCCCTTCATCTACTCCTACAATTCTTGATAGGCGTAGCTGATAGTGGCAACTATTAATAACCACCATTGGACACAACCAAGAGGCAATCAATAGAGTTTGATGCGAGCGGCTGGGCGATGACAAGTGTCTAGAGCTAATATTGTTGGCTTTCCTAATTAAAAATGCCCCACAATGTTTGAGAGGTCGGGAGTGTAAAAGGAGTCTCCGGAACATGGTTGAGTTGGTTAATACGGGACAGACTTGTTAAAGTGTACAAATGTTGAATTTCGACGAAGCTAAGATAATACCCTCTCCTAGAGTACTCAAATTGAAGTTTTTTGATTTACTTTCTCATAAATGATTGTAAGACTAATCGTGTGAGACTGCTGAGGTGATGAATTTCACCATTTTATTGAAATGATGAAGGGAGTGAGTAGGTGCAGGAAAGTAGATCACAGTCCAAGAATAGGTCCGCACAAGGCGGAGCCAAGCAAGTGTCAAACGAGCACCACACCCGCATTTAGTTACACCATAATTTAAATTCAAAGTACTACTTAGGGACTTGAGCCAGGGTAGCTTCGAGAATAGGAAAGATGGTTATTCCTCGACGGTAGGGTATGCATTTGCTTCGAACTGTGTCGTATAATTCTCAAAGCCGAGCTCGAACAAACTATAGGCCTGGGTTCCTACCTTTTAAAGTAGTGCAGGAAACTTGCAAAACTCGACCTCCCACAATTTCTTCTACTCCTCCACATGGCCACGATCAACCAGTTCAACCTGAAGCTTGGCCACTGCACTTTGTAGTTCCGCTGCCAAGCGCTGCAGCCTCTCCACCTCGTCCTTGAGAGACTGCAATTCTCCCTGGATCATCGCTTTTGATACCAGGGAAGGCAAGAGATTTACAAATGAAGATGCAAGGATCTGACCAGCAAATCTACTGTGTTGCCTTTGACTAGCGACAAAGAAAATACTTCTTGCTTTGTGGCGATGCAAACACAAATGGAGATGCAGAATCAATCATGGAATGGACTAGGCATTTCGGAGTGAAAGCAATCCTCATTAATAACAGCCAAGGGATCAATCTTCATCAAGAATATATTTGGCCATCAAGAACTTATCCCAAGATATTAATGGTTGAACTGGATTGCTGCCATGGGTCACTAGTCAGTTGGGATAGGATGGACTCCACCACCATTCAACATTTCAGCAGTGTCTATCAACCATGATGAGCGTGAAGGAGTATATTGAAACTGGGATACTCAATATAAAAGTATGCACAAGTACAAAGGTCTGGTGTACATTAAAAGTGCCACTTGTTGGGATGGAATGAGCTCCATCCCAATTCATCATATATATAATACAAAAATATCCACCTATTTTTTCCCCCTAACTCTTTATCTAGTCACTTGCACAATGAAAGATGGTATATAAGCAAACTCTAGCAACTCTGAAATTGTGCAAATGATCACTTGGTGAATCTTTTTTCATTTGTAAGCATTGTAGATTACCAGCAAGAGAATGAAGTTATACTCAATCCAAGACCTTGTATCTTCTCATAAAAGTCAAGTGCCAAAATCACCAGAAGGAAACATGATAAATCAAATATCATCACAGTTGTTCCATTTGGTGAGGATAGAAATTCAAATTTCAAGAATGCTTTTGTAACACACCGCCATTATAGGCACAGAAACAATTTAGAATGAGCGTTTAACAAAAAAGAAATTGTCTTTGGTAGCTCACATGTTAAATGTATCAACAAATGCATACATGTATGCAAAAATGGTACAAAATTCTCATCTAGCATACATCAAACAAATTTCTCCTGTTTTAACCCCAGAAAATACAGCTATCTTTCCATAGTAGTATATAGAGATCCATCCTAGATAAACCACCAAATGCACAAAATAATCAACTTATATTTACTTTGCCTGTTCTGATTGATAACTGATAACATGAACTAATGGTGTCAACTTTTTGTGTGAAACAAGCAGATGCTAACACTGATGATGCAAGTAATGAAGAACAGAAGAAGCTTAAGATGATGATATTTACTTTGGCAAATCCTCAAAAGATGGGAATTAGCTTAGCTTAGTCCAAAGCGCAGGTGCCATGATATGGCATTCTTTAGATACCTATATACCCTTAATATTTAGTTCTTAAAGGAAGTGGTCGGCCACCAAAAATTGTGGTCTTCCTGTGTCTTCTTCAATCTGCCTAGAGACTTCATCCTTGATCTCCTTTATTTTGTCATCCCAGATACCATCTATCAACTTCCAAGCTTGGTCACTGATGATTTGCGTCTGGAGTGACATGAAAAATAATTAATTTCAGAATCATTGCATCAAGTTTTACATTCAATATACACCCTCAATATGCACATCTAAATTACCTCTGACGGCCTGGGTGCACCAAATGTTGAAAATCCAACATTTCCTGGTGCAAATGTAACCCTCCCAGGAAGAGAGACACCATGGGTTCCCCATCTTCCAGCATAAATAAGTGCTCCATACTCATCAACTGGTCGTACCGGAGGCTGTGCAACATAAATAGACAAAGTACTTGAAAAGAAGCATCAAAACACCCAAGGGTAAGATGTGATTACTGCAAACATGAAAACATATGGCCCTAAATGAATGGCAAGATTATTGTTCCGTAAGTAATTCACCAAGTTTGAGTAGATTGTCAAATCCATGTTCAATTCTAGTCTTTCTGATTTCCTGTGGCCCTAATCTTTCTTGTGTTTTCTTTAAATGTCCTAACATCACTAATGATATAATGCCAGTCAGTTGATTCTCAATTGATCAATCTAATGCATGGTCATGGCTATTTATCAACTATTTCCACAGATAAACATTATTCTCAAATCAAGTTATACTTTAATTCCTAATAATAAACCATAAAAGAAATTAAGCTATGATGAACCCTGCAGTTCTATGATTACTCTTATCTATTTCATTAGCCAATTCATGTTATTTGCTCTACCATATCATGGTTTTTAATTAAATTAAACTAGGTATAGAAATCTAAAATGTTAATTTGAGGCTAACTTATGACATGTTAAGCAAATTAAGGGAGTAACCTTGCGTACATGATGTCAATTCAAAATATGTCAAATCTGGACCAGACCAATTTGATTGAATAGGAAACTATAAATCTCTAGATTTATTTCCCTCCTATCCTGTGAAACACAGCCCCCTTCCCTTTCTATTCCTAAGAAGTCCCCCCTTCTTGTTGTGATTGCAACACTGTGCCACACATGCCACCTGCAAGGCATGGGCAAGTTGCCAAAATCCCTATGCTGAAATTTATCTTAGGCAAGAAGAGCTGATTCTGCCCTCTTACCTATTACACCTGCGACCAGAAAAGCAGAGTTTGTCTTCTACCTTACTAACTTGCAATTTATGGTAGAGGAATCAAACAACATGATCTCGTTGATCAATAGCGGATAAATGTTGGAGAAAGGGAGAGAGTGGACATCTATCAAGAGAGGTCTCTCCTCTTTATGCCTCAATACCTTTATATCTTGTTCCCTCCATGAGAGTTGCCTTCCCTCACGTCCAGTGACCAACAGACCATCCCACACAATGTTGTGATCACCTTTATACATTAGTGATATTTGTTGTAAAAGATTCGACAACAGACCATCCCACACAATGTCATAAAAGATTCTAATGAGAATTATGACTCATCTAGTTTCTTAAACATTTAATTAAGATCAAAATTCATACATATCTTTTTTTACCCATTTAAAATTTTATGCTTCCTACCTGTTTTCTTTGACCTCTAATTTTGCAAGCAAGGACTGATTTTGAAGTCTTAGTTGATTTCATCTAGTGTATAGAATTGTTAAGAGATTTATAGACGTGCAAAAAGTCACGTTTTGCTTTCAATGCTTTATTTCAATCGTCTCATTTAGCATTTTGTTACTGTCTATTCTTGTTGTACTTACTATTAACAAAAGGAATAAATGCATATGTTTGTTGAGCAATGCCTATTTACTTTAAGATATTTATTGTCATTATAGTTATTGGTTACCTTTTATTATGCCGTCAATAAGTGGAGTAACACCTGGTACATGGAAGTACACCCTCGGTCATGACAAGTGGCCTTCAGCCCAATTTTATCTACATTTTCATATGAGATGTTGTGTTTTCTCTTCTCAATCAGTATTACTTGTCATAGCCAATAACATAGGACCATATCATATACTTGTCTTGTTGTTAATAATTTTTCTTCCTTTTAGAGTTTGTATCACTAATGAGCTGCACAATTTGAAAAAGGTAAGTACATTTTAGGAAGCCCATCAAAGATGCCAAGGTCCATAACCAATCAAAATTCAAAAACTAATTTTACAGCTGGTTTCGATCACTCATCAGGACACTTTTCTGCACTTACGAGTTGTGAGATGCACAACCTCAAAAAAGTTACTGATATTTTAGAGAGTTCACCGTAGGTGACAAGATCCATTCTATCAAATAGTCATCAAAGTTTGTAATACTAGTTTCAGCAAAATGGATTTGTTCCAATGCCAACCTATGGCAACAAGTGGTAAAGGTTGAACAGAAAACTATTCATACAACAGAGCCAAATAAATGCTATTTATCATCATCCATGGACATCCAGAAGTATATAATATTTGTGTTATTATGGTATCTATTCCTTGTGGTGTTATCATTTACAGGATGCACAACCCGTGTTTCTGATCATTCATAACTAGAAGAGTGAATCTTACCTATTTCATCCATCTGATGTTTTCCCAGTCAACCTAGGATCTCAATTTTGTTTCATACACCAAATGCTTTCTTTGATGTTTTTCCTAGTCAAACAAGAAGAATGGTTCAACTTGCCTATTCTTGTATCCCACTTACCGTAAGCCATTCACCTGCCCTTCCCATAGATAGTGAGAGCTTCCTTGAAATTCCCCTACTACCATCACTGCCCCTAGTTTCCTTCTACCATGGTTTTGACAGAGCTATGCTCTAGTGCTACTTCAGTGTTGATCTTTCGTTACTTGTATCAGGAGAGATAAAATGAGATTAAAAATTATGGGATGCAACTACACAGAATCAAAGCTTAGACATTGCCCGATTTGCAGTTTCAGTGCCTAGATGTGCAGCAATCATAGTTGGCAAAATCAGTCAATACCAACATGAATCTCCCACAAATCAACATCTCAAAAAGATTAAGCAGTTTAAAAAAAAACTAAGCAGAAGAAATTAAGAAATTAGCTACAAATTAATTAGATTATATTAGAAAATTTGATGGAATCAATTGAAAATTGGTCAAATTGAGATGACTTTAAGAGAGAAAAACTGATCTAGCTTTCCCCTCAATCCTATCTTGATTTTTAAAGAACATGTACATGAAGATAATAGTCGTTGTTGTCTTTGTAGCATTGCGCTCGAGATTCACTAAGAGATCAAGGATCAGTAGTTGAACATATTACCATCGCTTGTTACAATTGATGTCTCACTCATCTTTCTCACACACAATTAATCAAGGAAGGTTAATATCGATCAAGAGGGAACACAATAATCTCTGGATCACAACCTAAGAGTGTCTTTATTTCAACTAAAAAAAGATGAAATCTAGTTAAGACCTAATTAGACCGAATAACAACATATTAAAAAATAATAAAAATATAGTGTTATTAAGTACTCTATGCAAAAGATATTATTTCAATATATTTGGGTAAAATTTATTTTTATTATTTATTAATTTTATATTAATAAGTATGACACTGTTTGTAGATTGTATTATTAATAATTGTATATATAATCTCATATAAAAATAATTTTATTTATTTTTCACATTTTTTACTTTTTCAATCAGTTGAGGTTTCACTGATCATACCAATCCAATGCAACCAATTCATGGATTCTTTAACTAGAGGATCCAAATTTGACAATAATGGCAACAATCAACCACAAATGTATATTAGTGAAAATAATATTCAACTAGAAGTAAAGCATGTGAAGTTAACAAGTAAAAGGTAAAATTCAAGCAATAGACATCACAAATATTCTGGTTTCCTTTCGCAAAAGAGCAGTCTGCCAGAATTATCAGAAAAGCATCATGCAACAAAGCAACTGGAGCCAAATAGCATACGTACTTGAGGAATTCGCGGTGCTTTTTCATAAATGTCCCATATCTCCGTAGAATTAATCTGACCTTTCTCAAGCAGAACATCTAACATTATAAAATAATAAATGCTTCAGTGCCAGACTATATAGGATTTAGCATTATTGATACAGCTTCAGCCTGTAATGTAATAAAATTTAATCCTACATAGCATTCGCCTGTTTGCTGGGTTTTTGTGTCTATTTGATACAAATAGCCTATCAAGAAATTATTTATCTAGCATATTTAAAAGGAAGAAGTCAATCTAAATACCTGTAATTGTCTCTACTGCTGAACGATATTCTTTCAGAACAGACGAGCACTGCTCGAATGCAAAACGCATGTACTCATCCCTGAGAGCCTCTAACTTTGCAGCAAGCTGCAGTCAAGAAAAAGTTTTTCTTCATTTATTAGAGAAGATATTAAGAAAAGATGACTGGATCAACATAGTTTTGGACAAATGGGAATTTTGCCATTGAATTGCTGTACACACATGAGGCACAAGATCACTTTGATTCCTATAGTACGCTTTGCCAAATGCTGTCATCCCTGTTTGGAGAATCAAGCGTTGTGCATGGGTTGATGCTTCAGAAATAGATTTCGCTGATATCCAACACAAATTATCAATCCCAAACATCTCCTCTTCAATGACTCTAGCTACAGTTGTAACATATCAAGAAAAGAAAACATTAGAAGTTTCATTCATTGAGAATAAAATTAATGAATTAGTACAAGAAGAAAACAGTAGAGAGAAAAAATCTTCCTACAACATAAAGCTACAATGTACTATGTTTAGACATTTATAAAAGAAAAGCAAAGAGCATATATTATAAGAAACAGATTGAGTTTTGATTTGAAGTATTTTCTAAGTACTCCAAAATGCAGTCCGCAGAAGTTCTGATTTCCATGAACCATTTTACTGGATATGCACACTAACATTCTTGGTGAAGTGGTATAAGCTGAGTTTTACTAAAACGCTAAACAAACCAAGCTTGGTTCAAAATTAGGCCTTGCATGAGCTTATACTTGACGTGACTACAAGCTCATAAATGAAGTACTTGTGTACTTAACCATGACATCACTCATGAGCTTACAAACAAGTTTGTTGATTGAAAATTGTTAATGAGCTTGAAATACTTATGTGCTTAACCATGAAATTATTCATGAGCTTAAAAACAAGTTTGTTCGTAGAAGGTTGTCAAAGAGCTTAGACGAAGCTTGATCATAATTTGTTTACAACTTGTCCATGAGATTATGACACGATCCCGAGTTTTTCAAGTATCTTGATTATGGGTTTGTTGATTAACACAAAACGATATTGTCAGCAAACTTACAAGGTTGGGGGTTTGTCTTGTACAGCTTGGATCATTTAGATACTAAGCATAAACCTTAAGCTCAGAATTGGTTCACTGAGATATCCAGCTGAGCTCAATGATCAGCTTTTGACATGCCAAGCTCTGAAACACTTAAAAATTGCAAGCAGCTTGGTTCATTTGAGCACTAAATTTACTTATGTTCATAGGTTGCTTTTTCCAAACTGTCAAGTAAACGTCACAGATTGGGGTTTAAAATTTTGTATTCCTGAGCACTCTTTAGGACTCGGTCTGCAGACGCTACATGTTTGATGAATCATTTCACTGAACATGAAGCACACTAGAGAGTAATATTCTTGGTGAAGTGGTAAAACTGAGTTTTACTAAAGCTGCAAACAAAGCAAGCTGGGTTAAAAAATAATAATAATAAGCCTGTGCATAAGTCTATAACTGAAGTGAGTACTTTACATGCTCATGAACGAAATACTTGCATGGCATTGTTCATGAGTTACAAACACGTTTGTTCATAGAGGATTGTTAGTGAGCTTAGAAACAAGCTTAATCACAAGTTTGCTTAAAACTTCTAGTTTATGAGATCATGACCACTTTGAGCACGAGATTGTCCATTTAATCTTGTTTACAATCCTATACATAAACTTGATAATTTTCATAAACCCGATAACAAGCTTGTTAAATAACTTATAAAAGTGGGGATTTGTCTTGTGCCACATGGCTCATTTAGCTACTGAGGATAAACCTAAAGCTCAGACTTGAATCAGTAAGGTATTCAGTTGAGCTCAAGTGAGCTTCTGTCATGTCAAGTCTGAACATTGCAAGCAGCTTGGTCCATCTGCAGCCCTAAATTTACGTATGATACCTTTCTCCAAACTTTCAGGTTAATCATAGCAGATAAAAAGTGAATAGCTACAGTAATCGGCTAACATTTTCATTTCACCAAGCTTTTGCTGAGGCCTGAAATCATTCTTAGAAATTTATGACCAAAACCAACAGTCTAATCATCAATCTCTGAGCAAGTCTATTAAGTTCAGTTTTTTTTAATGGAAAGAAACTAAAACAACATTACTTAAAAAGAAGGAAAAAGTTGAATTCATAAACAGTATGTTTAACCTGAAACAGTACAATATTCACAGTAAAAGTAGACACGTCCATGTATATGTTCAACCTCCAGTTAAGTTAGCGAGTATAAAGGTTTATCTAGCATGTAAATCAAAATTTTCCCATTTGGTCAGACTTAAGTCTGCTCAGGTCTGACCCTAAACTAGAAGTGAGCGCTTGTTCACCCATGGCTTATTGTTTTTGGCTCAAGTTATAGTAGCTTTTAGAAATTAACAACAAATTTGAACATGCATATCAGCCCAATTGTCTAGTTATAGTATCTAGTAAAAAATATATAAATAATTAAATATAACAAGTCCCAGCTATTAAGACTCAACTAGAACTTTTCACTATTGTTCTCATGTATACATTGTCAATGCTAGTAAATTATCAAGGCTATTTACATCTTTTTCATTTTGTTAAAATTCTCCTTAGTCATCTTTATGTCTCACAACTTTAATTTGAGTCAACTTGTCTAACTATCAATTTCTAGATCATCTTTGAATATGCACATATAATTCTCCAATTTTATCAGCTATCATAACAATAACAAATTTCCCATAACACTGTTTATTACCTCTTGATAACCCCCATGCATTCATCTTCAGGTTTCCCCATGCTAATTCTTTTGAATGTTATTTCTCAATTTCCTCCTATTGACCCTTAAGTGGGTTTTGTAATTTCTATATAAAAACTTTTCTCACCTAAGATACACAACCAAAACTCCATTCTAGAAGCCTCTCTCCATTTCAATCACTGAACATCTATCCTATGAATATTCTTTTGTTGATTAATATAGCAAAAATACCTAATTTTTTTCTCTAACAGATCTTTCTTGTCTATTTGCCTTGATTATCTCTTACACTTACTCACAACTCATATAGTTGGTCTTAATTGTACTCATTCATAACTTCCTTTAATTTCTAAAACATCCAAAATTTAGTTTAGAAATCGTTCCAATTAAAATTTATTTCAGCAGATACCATAATATTACCTATAAAGAGCATCCATCTTGGAGGTTTATCATGAATACTAGTCTAAAATGCCTAGCCAAGTTAGGCTATTGAGCTAGGTATTGAGCTAGGTGAATGTCTATGCAAGCCATGCGGGCACATATGTACGATAGGTGAGTCATTAAATGGTGAAAGGGGAAAAAATGATTCAATTAATGAGGACTTTTAACATGATTTTTCGCCACTAAAGAAGAAGACTAATCCTTATGATGTGGTAGCACACAAAGTTAAGTATCATTCCATACCTTAGGTTCAATCTCTAGCTAGAATAGTACAATTTTGCTATAGTTCTCATGTCAACACTTGACATACTCTAGCACACTTCAAAGCATGGTGCTTTCAATTCATGAATTTTAAACATATAATCATTTTCTACTTATCTGCCTCTAAATATATGCCGATAACAAATTTTTTAAAAAATATTGAATTAAATTTTAAAGAAACAAATTAGAAAATATACATAATAAGTATCTCAGAGAAGGGGAGCCTTGGCGCAACGGTAAGGTTGCTGCCATGTGACCTAGAGGTCACGGGTTCAAATCCTGGAAACAGC
>JBBMKF010466745.1:0-10893 GCA_037834155.1 Curcuma caesia | reverse complement strand
TGTTGTTATCTAACATTCTAGATTAAGCAAGAATAAAAATTAATTATGCATTAAAGAAATAAACAAGTAATTTATCTAATAGAAATGGTTTTATTGTTGGCTCCCTTGGATCATGACCCTGATGAGATCTGGTTAGATAATGAATCTGATCCTTAAGGACCCAATATTTGTTCATTTCGACTTGTTTAACCAAATCAATTTTATAAACTCATACTTGGACTCTAGATTTATTTTGATTAATTAACGACATGAATGACTTGTTCTGACTATGTCTTGATTTAAATCCAAGTCTGATTCGGTTGTACACAGCTGGCTGAGATCCAAGAAGTATATCTAGGCCCTTAGATTTGATAGCGAACTTTTCTAACTAGCCTCTAAGTTTGACAACCTGATTTTTCAAATTAGAATTCTCTTCTTCAAGTTGTTGGACTTGAGGTTCCTACTTGAACTTGATCAGTTATCAAACTCAGATTAGTCTGCTCCTTGAGGAGTTTGACTTCCTTTGGAAGTGACTTGACTTATTCATTAGATTTTTGTAATTTATGATTCAAGTAAGAAATTAGGCTAAACAAGTCAAATTGTTCAGTTAAACTTACATTGGGATTGGATCCTGTAGGACCAGTGGTCACATTAGAGGGGGGTGAATAACGCTTTCATCGTTTGTTCGTTCGTTCGTTACTAACATGGAACTTAGTAGTGGATTAGATAAAGAAATAGGGGACTCACGAATTTACTTGGTTCCTAATCCCCGAAGGTTAGTATGTCCAAGGCCTATGCATGGGAAAGCGCTCGTCCACTAATGATCTCTTTTTCGGACCTTTGTCCGGAGGTGGAGAAATCTGTCTTATAGTCCAATAAAATTAAAGATAAAGTGCAGAAAGTAAGACTTAAAATAAAACCAAGAACAACACCCGTTGGGTCGATCTAGAAGTCCTGAGCGCAGTGCACTCCTCCTGGAACTTCTCCAGTTGCACAAGTGAGGTGTTGGCGCGTTCGACAGTACCGTAGGATGAATAGTAGTGAAGATTAGGGTTGGCCTAGTGCTCCACGCCTATGCTGTCTGGAAACTTGGAGACGGGAAACGGGAAACGCAGAAACTGAAACGAGAAACGCGAAAACTGAAACGGAAAACGACAATAGTCAAAGTTTTCGATTTTGGAAACGTCGAAGACCTCATCAAATACTGTGAATATTTCCTAGACTATGGCATAAGTAAGACCTTCATAGAGAGTTTAATGTTATGTAAAAGTATCGTAACAATCGGAAGTGGTTTTAGATTTTTTTTTAAAGGTATTTTGATAAAATAGGTGAGTTTTGGAGGTTAAATTGAAATTGTCTGCATTAATAAATAAATTAATAACTGCAAGCAAGTTTCTCCCACCTCATCACCTCCGCTCCACTCGGCTAACTCTCACGTCACATCAACATTCCTTTTCCTTTTCACTTCCCTCCATTGGAGACCATGGCTCACTTCTCCCCTCCTCCACCATAGCGGCTTCGCTCCGTCACCCACCTCCCGCTCCCTCTGCCACGAAGAAGAGGACGATGAGGAGTAGAGGAGGAGTTCCCGAGCTCTTCGCCCCTAATCCTGCCTGGATCGGACCGGGAGAAGGGGGGAAACCGGCACCAACATCATCACCATTCCTCGGCTACGTCCGCGCTGGTGGCAGCGCTGAGGAAGTCCTTGGTGATCTGTAGCGTCGGCGCCGACGAGGGCTGCGGTGTCGCGGTACGTCACACGACCGCCAGTTCCGCCGTGGAGATCGGGTGGCCCACCGACGTGCGACACGTAGCGCACGTGACCTTCGACCGCTTCGGCGGATTTCTTGGCCTGCCTGTCGAGCTGGAACCGGAGGTCTCGCCGACGGCTCCCAGCGCCAGGTCTGTCATCTCTGCTGCAATTTGTCTTGCTTGTTTCTCATGCTTTTCCTCTAATCGTTCTTGTTTAGGTATTAAAATGTATTTGAAAAGGCAAATTTTCAAGATTAGGTGGTGGCATCACCTTGCATTTGATACTTGCTTGTTACATTACGCAAATGTTACATGTAGCGATTTCATTTTGAAGGTTGAAGTGCGATTTTGCTGGGACCTGACGTTTTATTGTCGTGTAATCGTCAATTTTTTTCAATCATTTATTTCGTCAGTACATGTGAACGATTCTTGCAAGTTTACGTTAGGCTTATCTGTAAACGTCCGACACAACTGTGAAAGTAACAGTAGATAGTACAAAGGTTCAAATAAATCGTTAATGTTTAAAGAGAGTGAAAAGAAATCTCCAGTTTTAAGGGGGGTTATCCGTTATTGCCAAATCGCCTTAGATATACTAGGATCTTCATTTCTTTCTGGGTACGCTTTGCATTTCTGGCCTCTTTTCCTGCCTTTCCCTTTTCTCTGGCCTTGAAGGCAATTTAATGGTCCATTTTCCTACTTCTGGCTGAATTCTTCTTTTCATACAAAAAAAATGCTGACTGAATTTCTAGTGATGAATCCATCATATATTTCCTTGAGTAACTCCTAGAACTATACACAACATTTTTATGATCCCTAATTTTTATTTTCAAAGAAGGAGAAACTTCATTCTTTTCCATGTAGTTTCCTTACCTTTTCAAACTCTGGCATAACTCTGAGTTAGCAAACTCCACTTTACCCACTCAGAGTTTGCAAAAGCATCGTGTTTCACCCTTGAGCATAACTTTGTCTGGTCTATCAAATGATTAATGAATTACAAACCATCTGTCATTTCTCAGGATGTCTATTTGGCATTTTAACAATATTAAATGAATTCTGGTTGATTGATGTTATGAATGTTGACAGTGAGCCCAACAGGTTTGGGCTTTGACACTCAACTTAATGATCTTAAAGTGGTAGGAACAGTAGGGTTGTGGTTGTTACCTTTTACAAAGTATCTCTGAGCCTTAAATGTCCTTTGAATTGTGCCTTGCTTCTTTTAACTTTGGTCAATCTCATTCACATCTAGATAAGATACAGAATCAAGTTGACTCAATCTACTCATCTAGGAGACTAGAATGTCTTTGCCTTATTTGTGAGTGAGAAATGTGGCAAAATTCACAAATCAAATACATGACATGCATAGTATCCCACTAGTCTGTAAAAGATATTGGACTTGAATGTTGTCTTAGGTTTCAAGTGACATCTAAAGATGTTTGGTTTGATCCAACTCTTGTGGATAAAGTTAGTTTTGGATTGGTTTCTCATCTCAGCCATTGATGGTTAATTATCTTTGGATATACCTCTCTTATTTAGCCTTTAGAGTTTCCATTCTACTTTATCACCACTATCAATCTAGACTGGTGAACCCATTTGCCACTCGATGATCTAGGAGATCAACATAATGATTTGATGTTCCTCTCAGTATGTCTTTCCCTTATTCTTGTACATCTGGTGTGCCAGTTCTCAAATTGCGGGCTCGGTCAATGATTCTTATAGTCATTATTGTTCTGTCAAAGAGGACCAGATCCAATTATCTTCTGCAGCGTTGGACATGAATTAGCTCACTTGTGGTGCCTTTGGACCCTATCAGCGAACCTTGTAAATCGTTGCTTGTCAATATTAATTTGAAAACTATTTAGTTTTGAAAAATAAATTATTGGAAAGTAGGTGTAATGGACCATTTAAATTGGCTAAACAACAGTGATATTTGTGTTTACTGGAAGTAATGGATGAGACAGTTCAATGACTGTTGATGTTTATATCATCTTTTGAGAGAATTCCTATTATTCAATTAATACATCGTTTTGAGCATTGGAAAGTAGAAGTTTAATTGATTCTTGTCTTTTCCATATTGAACAACCATCATTTATATTTGGTTTTAGCCATAAAGGCTGCAATCCAACAAAATAATCTCAAGAGGTTTCTTTTTCCTGTAGTGTTAGCGTATTTGGGGTTTCTGTTGAATCCATGCAATGCTGTTACGATGATAGAGGAAATAGCGTGCCAACAATTCTCCTCTTGATGCAAAGACACTTGTATTCTGAAGGAGGTCTACAGGTTTTTCCTTGTAGTATATCAGCTATGATATATTTTCATGTGTTTATGATTAGTATTTCTTATTTTCTTGAAGGTTGAAGGTATTTTTCGAATCAATGCTGAGAACGACCAAGAACTTCTTGTCAGAGAGCAACTGAATGGAGGTACTGTTCCACATAGGATTGATTTGCATTGTCTAGCAGGGTTGATAAAGGTATCACCATCCAACCTCTTTTGAGTTGTTGATTAATGTATTTTCAATTTGATATCTATTGATTGATGAGGTCATTTATCGATGTGGATACATTTGTACACATAAAAATGCAGTATCTTTGTTCTCTTGGAACACCAAGCAGAAATTTTTCTTTCGAGAATTAAAATCAACACAAATCTTCTGCATCAAGTCTGATAATTATAGTTCAAACATGCCTATCAATTTTTTCTGTTGGTCTTTACCACGAGGTGTCCCACACCAAATTAGATGTGGGACTATTCCCTGTTCAGGCATGACTATCATTTATCTAAAGTAATAGAATACCAGAATCTCTTTTTGCTTTGGAGAACAACATATTTAGTAATTATTAGTAGTTAATATCATATGTTGGTGCAGGCCTGGTTCAGAGAACTACCAAAAGGAGTGCTCGACGCTCTAACGCCAGATCAGGTTATGCACTGTAATACTGAAGAAGCATGCACCGAACTCTTAAGGATGCTGCCACCAACAGAAGCAGCACTGCTCGATTGGGTTATCAATTTGATGGCAGATGTTGTGGAGCATGAAGACTACAACAAGATGAATGCTCGAAACATCGCAATGGTTTTTGCACCAAACATGACGCAGGTTAGTCGTTGAATTTCTTGCTAAGTAATCTTTATGCAGAGTAAATCAGCAAGGTTCCATTTCTTTTTTCAGATGGCTGACCCCTTAACAGCACTGATACACGCGGTCCAAGTTATGAACTTCCTTCGAACACTTATCCAGAAGACATTGCGCAATAGAAAAGAGGCATCTTTCATGGCTAGGGAACATAATTTATGCTCTGAATCTCCAAGTGACAAGGATGAAGCAAAATCTTATACTACTTCAGAAACACCAACATTGAGCACCCGCGAGATAACCATGGACGGCTATGACATTGATAGAGTAGGCATCGGGAAATTCTTGTTAGATGCTAGTCAAACGCTGGGTACAAGCGAAGATAGTTTCGGCAGCCCCGAGAAAAAGAGTGAAAATACTGCGCAGTTTGAGTTCATCTCTGCAAAAATCTCACATGCTGACCCTGAGTTAGATGGCACAAAAGAGCAGTGCAAGTGCAGATTTGTGTACCGGGATGTGGAACGAGTGATGAGTAGATTGAGGTTTAGGAAAGCAGTGCAGTGCAAGCGCAGAAAACCTGTGTTTCAACTGAGCAGGTCCACTAAGAGATCGGCAGAGCTCGTAGATTCTGAAGAAAAAAGAGAAAATTGGACATGATAGCGTTGTAATTTTCAAAAGTCATGTAGAGATTTTCTTCTTTTCCTCTCATAGATCCGTTTGGTGACCATCTCATTGAGTAGGAGTCGTAGGAACTGCTATAACCGTAGTCGGGTTAAAGCAAGTACATATGAAATGACTTAGGAGATGTGCATGGTTGTGGGTTGATTTGGTTGACTAATTTGTATGATTAAATTCTGATGTGTTTGTGTTTCCTTGGGATTGACTTTCTCATTCCCTAAATCCTAAATTCTGCTGTAACCTTGTGTGTGTGTTTTTTTATTTTTATTTTGCAGAAAAAGACTTTCGCATTCATTCTTTAGTTAAATATAAGAAAATAATAAAATAATTGTTCGTAGGAAATGTATGATATTTTTTTCATTAATTAGAAATTAATAAAAAAAACATTGAGGTGAAATGCTGTGAATTTTAAAAAACGTGAAAATTTTGACAATTTTTACGGAGCCAAGTGAAAATTTTCTTCCTTTGATATTTTGTTTATTTCAATTAATTAACGATATTTTTAGTTACTATAATTACCTTAACGACCTTGCCCTTTCTCGTCTCTCCTCCGCCGTCGCGTGGGCAGCCGTCAAGGCGGCGTGGGAGAGGAAGTAGCTAAGCTGGCTGCCGAGATCTGGAGGCGGCTCTTCCCTCTGCGAAGCGGCAAGAGGAGGCTACTCTTTTACGCCTCGGGATCGGCGGCGAGCCGGCGATTCTCCCGCATGGACTGCGCCTGCGCCGTCAACCCTTTTCGCCTCTGCTCCGCCCTTCGGGTGCTTGGCTCCTTCATGGTCCTCCTATTTCTTGCCATCGTGGCCCTCTCCTACTACGCCGTCGTCGTCGTCGCCTGGGGCCCGCGCCTGTTCCACAGCTTCCCCCTCCCACTTCTTGCCTCCGCCATCATCGTCGTCTTTCACCTGCTGGTACTCCGGTCTAACTCCTCTTATCCTTTTCCCCTGTCCTTCCATTTAGAATAAACATGTAGTAATCTCATTCTCCCGTGATCAAAATTGACGGATCTGGAATAGTAAGCTCTTGCTCAGTTGCCCTACCTAATAGGTTGTTTTTTCAGATTGACAGCTGCCTAAAGGAAGAGCTGGACCTTTAGTATACAGCATTTTTCAGAGGTTTCTTTATTAGAAGGCCCGCTAAAGATCCGATTTTTTGAACCCTAGTGAGAAATGGGTGGCTATTCCGGATATCTCAATAGCTTACTTTCGCACGCTAGGGTGAAATTCATAGTATTTATTCATGAAGGCTCATTGCCTTAACTTACTCATCTCTTTCACTGGCACCTTTCCTCTGTCAATAAATAATCTGTTACAGCCCAAGAGGGAGTTCAATCCAATCCAATCCAAAATGTTAAATCACTTAGTTGGGATCTCTTGATATTAATCATGCTCCATAAGCCTCACTTAGCAACGTGTAATTAAGAGGTAGAGCTTCATCTTCTCCTCGCGTCTTACTCCCTTCTACATGTCTACTTTGAACATGTCTACATTTGTAAAATCTCAAAAGCTAGCTTACAATCAACGCATTCTAGGTACACTAGGGTGTAATTCATAGTAATTATTCATGAAAGCTCATTAGTCTACCTTACCCCCTCTTACTGACACCTTCCCTCTACTGATGAATAATCAACCCAGTTCCTACTCTCCAAGGCAAATTTATACATATGTTGGAACAGATTGATACTTCGCCTTGTGCTTTACACGTCAAGGGTTCTTTTACACTGTTTTGCCTCTTAACAGGGGTTTGGTTTAGGAAGCAAGATTTATTTTCTCCTAACTCTTTTATATTGGACTATAAGGTGTTGTGTAGGTCCCTAGAAAGTTGGAATTGAGGAGTTCTAACCATCTAGTCAATGATCCATAAGGATATTAATTTGTAATAATATTTATATTATCAATGGATAAAATTGAAGTTCAAATAACTTGTCAAATTTTGATCATAAAAAATATTTAAATTTATTACAACTAACTGATGTTATGACTAAATATCTTTCATAGAAAAGACAAATATGAAATAAATTGTTAGATTATCCTAAGCACTATTTGTTGGAAGGATAGCATGTAAGGATTCTATCTAGTGAATCAGAAAAAAGAAAGATGTTTTAATGTATTATGAATGAAGATACTTTTTATATCAAGAAAGCAAATGCTAAAACATGAATAGCATGTTTCATTTTGTTAGTAATTAATTCTGCTTAAATTCTAAATCATTTCTAACTAATTTAACAATTTTACATTGTTATTGAATTAAAGTCAATTGTATATTTCTTTGACATGAACTTATTTAGAAATAATTCAGTAGAACCACAAATGAGCACAATAATCATTGTTATCACAATATTAAATGACGATGGAGAAATGTAACAATTGATTGTTGTAGAATTGTATCAAATATTTAAACTGAACAATATACTATAAATATCATGATTTTAGCAATCACAATAATTAAATCTAGTTAAATTATTTATACTTAGTAACTGATACTTGCTACATTGCAAGACTCTAGAGTCCACATCTATCTATTTCAATATATTCTAGTAAATAACTATGTAAAACAATTAAGAAAAACTTAGAAAAAACATAGTGGGAGGTTGGTGGCATATGTTGACTGGACAATGTGGATAAGAGTTATAAGTATTACGGTCTAGTTTTTGTTGTTCTCTTATTCACCTTCTCACATGTATTTTTCTCTGTTGGACTTATCTTTTTCAGCAAATAGGAATTCTAACCTTAAGCTTGGAAGGCTATTAAGCTTATGTCTGTACACCTCAATCAAAATTTGTTGATATCATCATTATGCTCATGGATTTTCAATGTGTGAGTCTTACACCAGCCTAGATAAAAGGAGAGTAAAATACAAAGAGCTACAAAAAATATTGCAGGAAAGTTATTTAAGATGTAAAAACTTTGCAGATATACGTTGGAAAACTAATTCTGTCCAAAATTAATTAGAAGAATGCAAAGGGATAAAATATAACAAAGATAATAATAATAAATCAGGTCATAGAATACCCATTAAGTTAATATTAGACCTTTGTAAGTGTGCATGGCAGCAATCTACTGGATATTAGCATATTACATAATTAACATGTTGATATCAATTGACTTCACCAAATGTTTAAACTACATATCCTTATAAGTATTCACATCCTTCCAAAAATGCATACAAATTGCTTATGTCATAGATTGACATATAATTTATGTTATGGAATTATACATTGCATATATTGACAAAGGTAGATGGTTCAGGGCAGAACGCTGGGAAGAGGAGAAAGTTTGTAAAGGGGAGAGATTGCGGGAAAAAAAAAGATCGAGAGATGTGGCCCCTGAGATAATACAAGAAGCTAACCCTTTTTCCTACTGAACTGGTTCTAGTTTGGTTCTGCCAGAAAACAGTCAATTTGGCCTGTGTGCCCAAATTGAATCCAGCTCGAGTCCAAAACAATTCATGCCTAGTCCTACATATTGAGAATCCATGTCCTCTGTTTAAAGTCAAATTAAGTCCAATTAACGAGAAATCAGTAGAAGAACTTGGTTTAGTATTAATTTGACTAAATAACCAAAAATTAACTCTCACATAGGCGATTGTGAATATTAATATGTAATGTCCATATATCCATGACTATGATTTGGACCCTTTTATGCTAAATCGCATGTCTCCATTTTGAAAAAAAAAATCACATGTCTAATATTTGGATCTATTCCCCTGTCGGATGTCTGAATTTGAGTAACATGGGCCACAATTATTTACTATTTGACTCATATCTTGGAAATTATGCGTGTTATTCTTGTTCTCCTTGTTCACCATTAGGGTGTAAACAAAGAGCACATAGGAGGAATCATTAGTATGAAAATGTACTTTCCTCTCCACAAGCCTCATGTTAATTATGGCATCATATGTGCAGTTACCTACATTGTGGCCCTTGTGATCAGTCTCTAATATATGTTTTGCAACTAAAAAATCTTTAGGGTTAACATTTCCCTTATGTTATGCCTTGAGTATCATTCTATAAAGCAATTTTTTTTACCTCTAACACTACCAAGATTAATTATTTTTTGTTAACTACTGTTTAGTATAATTTAAATTAGTTTAATGTATTTGGCTTTTATTGAACTCTATTTAATTCAAGTTATTGATTTTCGTCTAAAGTAAAAGTACGAGGTAGTTCAGATATATTTACAAATACTTCAAGACTATGTTTTCTTCTGCAGCTTGCATTGTTAATATGGAGTTATTTTATGGTAGTTTTTCATGATCCTGGTGCTGTCCCTGCTAATTGGAGGCCTTTTCTTGATGAAGAGTCTCCTGAAAGAACTGCTTCTGCAATGCTCGCAGATTTTATTGCTCCTGAAACAAGGGCTTCTGCATCTTCCTCTTTAGAGGGACTTGAAAGAAGACCTAATATTGACTATTGCGCTCGTTGTCAAAATGGCAAACCTCCTCGTTGTCATCACTGTTCTGTTTGTATGTTAGTCCTTTTTTATTTTCATTATATATATGTTTTTTTCTTGTAGGCTAAATGCTGGTTTATCTTAGTATTATTTTTTTTTGAGAATTCTTAATCGACCTGTAAAGTGACTTCAATTATCATTTCTTTATTCATCATCTGCTCTTGTAGGTCAAAGGTGCGTGCTTAAGATGGATCATCATTGTGTATGGGTTGTTAATTGTGTAGGGGCTCGCAATTACAAATTCTTTCTTCTGTTCTTGGTATGCTTTGTATTTTTAAATATACAGATATTTTGTATGGTTAAGTCGCTCTTCATGCATGATTTTTTGTTATCCACCAACTATAAATACTTAAAATAATATTGTACAAGTGCAAAAGGAACACATCCTGTTCATTTATGCAGTTGGCAGTTAGTGCTTTTTTGAAATCAACTGACATGTAAGCTAATAAGGAATTAATGAATTCAGCAGTGAGAAATTTTCGTCAGCCATAAGTACTGTTTGGCAAGCATAATAATACTCCTGGATGTTACCAACTTGCTGTGCATGCGTCTATTGCAGTTCACTTGATTAGTTAATCAAATTTTCATCTCAAATAATTTGGGTGGCTGATCCCAATCATGATTCAACTGGTCTATTAGTTTGCTAACTGTTTCTCATGAACTTTAATATAAAACTTTTCCTTGACCAATGAACTGTTGTAGATCATAACATCAAACACAAGCTTTAGCGTGCTTGTTTTTAATTGTTCTCCATAAATATTCTGTAAATTGGTCAAACTCTGTCTCTATTGCTAATGTTTACTCATTTTTGCTTGTGCTATAAATTATTTCCAGTGTCATGCCCTTCAAATAGACTCCCAAATTTATGATTTCCTCTGAGTTTTTCCCCCCATTTTATCTCAGCTTTATACATTCCTCGAGACGGTATTGGACACCTTTGTCTTGCTTCCAAGTTTTATTAATTTT
>JBBMKF010466735.1:0-10895 GCA_037834155.1 Curcuma caesia | reverse complement strand
GAGAGACTCGTTGTTTGAACAAAGTAGCCAACAGAATGAAGGGGATAAGGAAATTGATACTATGATTGAAGACCAAATGATTTTTGTACATGTAGAAACTAGCGAGTTAGATAATTAAGAGAACTAAAGATGAGAACAATAAGAAATATAGTTTATAAAATACATGATCGACCAACAAAGTGCTTTTGCCTAAACTTGCAGAGTAGATAAACAGATTTTAGATGTCAACATTTTCTTGTTAATCGAGATGCATCAAAATTATGACGATGTAATCACAAAAAGCTACCAAAGATGGTTTCTCCATGAGTGAATTTTAAGAATGTCAACATTTTCAAAACTTGTAAAGCAAGGTGCTATAGGAACAAACAGATCCAGGAAAGCCAAGGGTTAACTGTTTAATGAAGATCAAAAGAAAGCAAATTCTTACGTCGAATGCATTGCATTTCAACTCGATTGATCCTTTTAGTTGGTTTCACAAATCCCTCCAAGCAACTGCATTCATTGTCTGAATTTTTGTTTGGAATCATTAAGGTAGCGTTTGGTTTGGTGTTTTCTCATTTTCATTTTCTTATTTTTTAGAAAATGTTATTTGGATTTTATTTTCTAATTTTATTTTCTGAAAAATAAAAAGATATTTTTTAAGAAAATAGAAAATGATAAAACATCATTTTCTAGTTAGAGAAGGGAAATAGAAAATAGAAAAAGGCAGGGAAAAGGGAAATGAGAAAATGAAAAAAAAGATGGCTACAGTAACTCCGTTCGTTTTTTCTCTTCTTCCTCCTCCGCTCGCCGTCAATCATCATCACACGCGACAGCGCCAACGCGCTACAGTCGCACGTGATGGAGGTCGCATGCGGGTGCGACGTGGTGGAGAGCGTTTCCCAAGAAAAGGTGAGCTGATCGGTTGGAAGATGGTCGGCGTGGATCTGTATCTCTTCTCCCTCCCCAAAGTTCTTGTTTTTCAAACCCTTACAAGAAAAGCCGTCTTTGGAAGAAAGAGATCTATGCGCGGCTGTGTCGTCCCATTCCCTTTGATAAGGGCACCAAGGTGTATCTTCTAGGTTCATTCGCTCTTCTTTTTCCTGACATTCTTCAAGCAATTTTGGTAATTGATGGGTTCCGATCACGATTCCTCGCATTATAAACGAAGAATGTATAATCGTAAAAAATCTTCCTTCCGAACGATGGGGAAATTAAATTTTTTTTTTAATGTTTTGGATATGAATTTTCTTATATTGCATATTAGAAGGTTAAAATTTGACCTTTTTTATCATTTTTTTTCATGAATAGGATGATCTTTCTATTTTAAAAAAATTATTTTATTTATAATTTTTTATATTAACAAATCAAATATATTTTTTAATTTTCTTTTTAAAAAATAGAAAATAGTATATCATACCAAATATATTTTCTGTTTTCTAAAAATGAGATAAAAAATAGAAAAACAAAAATAGAAAATAAAAAATAGAAAAAAAAGTTATAACAAACGCCCCCCTAAGCTTTCTTATTCTTTTGTGCTTAAGTGGAATAGATGCCAAAAGGATCTATAAACTTGGAGAAAGTGAAGACTTTTCTTTGTCAAGCTCTGGGTAGTCTTTTATTATTACATCTTTAATTAAGGTTGTAAGCTTATATTATTACATCTTTAATTAAGGTTAGTAAGCTTATAAAATTATAACGCTCGAGTTTCACGTAGGCACCGCAGTGTAGTGTTCCTTGTTACACCTCCGGAAGGATCGTCTAACCCCCAATTCCTGATGCCCTAAAATCAGCGCTTGCCTACCAAGTCCCGATTCCTCAAATCCCGCAACCGCCGTCCGCCACCACCCCGATTCCTTCTCGATCCGGCGAGACGTCGACGCCTCACCACAGGGAAATCAGCCGCCACTCTGACGGCCCTTCTACACTCCGCCGAGGCTCTGGCCAAAGCCTTCCTTTCGTGCAGCCACCCCAACAACGAAGCGAAAACGCCGCTGCCGTCTTCCCGCCTTATCGACTCGTCCCCGAAGCGGAGCCATCTCTTCTTCAGCCCTTCCCTAAACCGGCGATCCATCGATCATAAGGAAGAAGCTTCAAAACGAGCTGAGCTTCGAATCGACCGGAGCTTGGCTCTGTTCGGGAATCTTCGGCAAGGTAGGGTAGCGTAGCGTAGCCGAGCCGGCCGCACCTTGAGATAAATTGCTTCCTTCGGCCTTTTTGTTGGGAGTTCACCTAATTGTTACCGCATGCGATGATACTTCGCAGCAGGCAGCGGCGATCTGCAACAGTGGCGAACTCCGACGAAGACTACGGGGCCTTCGCGACTCTCTGAAGCAGATTTTCTTGCTGCCTCACTCCACCACCGCAATCTTCCAGAGCCCCGTCGTCACGCCGGTATCAAAACTCTTCTGCGGTTCCTCATCTATTTCTCACTCTGATTTGCCTGATTTATTAAGGGAATTAGATTTTTATAAACTATATAATAATAATGCGAACTCGAGCGTCGAACAGATCAAAGATTAAATGGTATTAAATCGGTATTTAAAATGAATTAGGTATAGAAAACCTCTCTTTCTCTTTCTCTGTTTTCTCTCCAGCAGCTCCCACCGCCTCACACGCCGCCCTCTCCCACGCGTCGGGTAGCGCATCTCTTCTCTTCTTCTTCCTCTCCAATAGCAGCAGCTGCTGCTGCCCTCTCCCAGCTTTCTCCCAGCAACAAGAGCAGCCCTCTCCTCTTTTTCCTCTTCTCTTTTCTTTCTTGCTTTTCTAGGGTTTTTGTTTGCACAGCGAGAAGAGCCCTGTGACCACAACAACAAGCGGAGTAAGTGTTTCCTTTCTTCTTTCAATTACTTCCAGCAACAACATGCAATTGGTGTTCTTCCCCTATTCTTACAGCCATCAATACAACGTATAATGTATTGCTGCAGTTTCTTGCAGCTGTTCACTGTCACTTGTTGCTGGGGCCAACGGCAAGAGCTACCAACCCTCGCTTTTGCCTAATCAAGGAGAATCATAAGTTTTTCCTTATCCAGTATTCTCGTTCAAAAGAGTTAGTGTCCGCACGACGACTGAGTGGTAAGCAATATATTTTGCAGTAGTTTCTAAGAAAGCTAATAAAATTGATAAGACTCAGGATTTATTATTATTATGTTACTTTGATTTGGTGCAATATCTTCTTTTGGTGATTTATAACAAATGCATAATGTTTTGATGTGTCCATGAGTGTTGCATAGTTTCATTTCCTAACAACTCACGTACCATTTGAAGTTAGTTTGACCTTTGGAATGGCTGATAGCAACATTGCGCCACGATCTGCCTCGCATGTCATTCTTGACTTGGATGGTACACTTCTAAATACAGGTGTCTCTTCTCTCCACTTGAATGTTACTATCTTCTATCTATTTTCTCCTATGCATATTTCTTTCCACATCCACAAGCAGATGTATCTAGGTTCCCATTACTGCAGAACCTATAAAAATTAGAGATGAATGTGTGTATGTAACTTTGTTGTCTCTTTAATCCCTTCTGTTGGTAATACGTAATAGTTTCCATTCTGCATGGATATTTGGTGACAGATGCCATCATAAATGAACTATTGAAAGTTTTCATCATGCGCTACGGCAAGGAGTGGGACAACAGAAAGGCTCACAGAATAGTAGGAAGAACACCTGCTGAGGCTGCAGCTATAGTTGTGGAAGATTATGAGCTATCTTGCACGCTTGAAGAGTTCATTTCTGAAATTACTCCGATGTTTTTTGACCAGTAATCTTCCATAACCTATTTCTTGTGCTTATATTGTTTCTCTGGCCATATGATTCTGACTTTATTTTAACGAATCTCACAAATGCCCTATTTTTTCTTTGTATTCACTCGTAGCTACAGTATGATACAGTCTTTATTTAGATTACACTGCATAGTTTTCTCTCCTTTGATCAATTTACAATAAATTCTAGAAAGCAAAACAGGTTTTCCCCCTAGAGTCTACTTAAAATAACCTATATTTTGACAAAGTGGTTATTTGTTGTTAAGAGGTTGCCAGCATATAGTATGAGCAGAGTTGCTATTAGTGGGACAGTCAGACAAGAGCTTGTTTTAAGTGGCATGACAATGTGGTTACATTTTACTTGGATGCTATTGGGCTTGAGGACTAATAGTGCTAAAAAAATTGTGTTTCTTGGTCGACAATTGTGGTCAATTAGAAAAACATGAGCCTTCTGCAGTATGCCAAAATACTGAATTGGTTGATGTACACATTCTTTTGAAATATTGTGGTTTGCCTTGATGAGCTAGAATAGAGAAAAGTAGTTATTTGAAAAGAGTTCACAATTATATTCATCATTCGCTAGAATGGAGTTGCATGTGAAATTAGTCAGGCATTGTACAACCACAGATGGCAGGTCTATTGGATTGAATTGGTAGGCTAAAATTATTTTTTAATACTTTTGATAAATCACACACCTTAAACTCCATTGGACGTCATTTTCTGATGCAATTTAAGGACATAAATTCTTGGGGCAATAAGTTATTTATTCTTCCTTATCATTTGATTATTATTTTTTTCTATGATTGATTGGAAAAAAAATATAAACATAGCTACATCTAATTGTGCTTGCCATGTTCTTTATGACCACAAGGATTCAGGTGTTTATTTTGTCATCCATCTAAATCTCCCTTATCCCTAAACATATGAGAAATTTGATTTGTGCAGATGGTGCAATATTAAACCACTTCCAGGTTCTAATAGGTTAATTAAACATCTAAGGAGTCATGGAATTCCAATGGCTTTGGCATCAAATTCTCCAAAATCCAACATAGAAGCAAAAATTTCTTTTCATGAAGGTTTATCTATCTGTAAATTTGATTTTTATTAGATATTTAACATTAAGTTTATTATCATGTTACTTATGGTACTCAGGCTGGAAGGAATCATTTTCTGTTATTGTTGGTGGTGATGAAGTAAATATGGGAAAACCATCTCCTGAAATGTGAGACACTACCACAAACATAGTATGGTTGGTTAAAACTTGAATATAGCTTCGTTTCAGCAAAATGATAATTCTTACTGCATGGATGTTTGATTTATTGTGTCACAGATTTGTTGAAGCTGCTAAGAGGTTGAATGTTGATCCATCCACTTGTCTAGTGCTTGAAGACTCATTGTGAGTGTTGCAATTTTTCTATCCTTAATTTTCTTTTGCTATAATTGATATGGTTAAGATTTTTCTTATTAATTCAGTTGGGCTCGTCCACTGACCTAAAGTATTTGAGTCTAACTTAATAATCATTTAAGTTTGTAAACTGCTTACATTAGCTTATATCCCTATGTGTGAGACTCAATTTTGGGTAGCACAATGTATCCTACTCGAGGCTTAACATTCCTTGTCAGAGCTTAAAGTCCTTGTCGCAATCCAAAAATCATCCATGATCAACAATTTGTGAAACCCAATGGTAATTCAGCCATAACACATGTGCCACTTTTTTAATGTCTTTGGTACCAATTTTGATAACTCATCTAGATGGGAGCATTGATCCAGTAACTTTGTTAGGTTCAATTGCAAACCCGAAGTTCTTAAGACCAGATTGATAGTAGAGCTCTTCTAAGCTTATTAACTCTCTTCGTTAGCCTACATTTTAATTAAATTGGGGCACCATACATAATACCACAACCAAGCCTTATCCCACTAGGCGGGCACCATACATAATAGCTGATTGAAATTCAACAATATTATTGGTGCTTTCACTGTGCCAAATGAGATCCGTTTAGGACTTAGCTCATTGTCATCTAAGTATAGAAGTTAAATATTTATCTGACTAAACTAATATTTTCTCTGTATAATAGTAAGAAAATATTTATTATGTCAGGCCTGGTGTTACTGCTGGCAAAGAAGCTGGAATGCTAGTGGTTGCTGTACCATCTATTCCAAAACAAGGTGGATTGTACAATTCAGCAGATGAGGTGATCAATTCTCTACTTGATCTGCGTCTTGAGAAGTGGGGCTTACCTCCCTTTGATGACTGTATGCTCACAAATCTCCTTGTTATGTATAATTGTGTGTTTATGTAAGATTCATTGTCTCAATCAAGAAGATTTTCTATGATAAACTCTAGGGGTTGAAGATACTTTACCAATTGAGCCATGCTACATTGGGGGACCTGTCGTCAAGGGATTTGGTCGAGGTTCAAAGATTTTAGGAATACCAACAGGTGTGCTAAGACCTCAAAGTTTGTAATCTTTTGAATCTTGGTTGTAAGGATTACCATCCAGGATATTTTTATATTAGGAGTGTTACAAACCTTTTGCACCTTTAGTTGCTTAAATGACTTTTTTGGTTGTTATGTTTATTTATTGGTAAGCCATAGTAAGCCAATGCCTTCGTAAAATTTACTCCACTATATTCACTTGTGTCTATTTGGTGCTTGCTGATATCAGTCAAACAACCGAGTTTTGTCCAAACTATTCTAGAATACTGGCAAACATATCTTTATCCTGATGCTGCACATTTATTGTTCCTAGTTAAAAGTACTGCTGGAAGTATCATTTATATCTCAATAAACCAAGTACACTAGTGTGTGTATGTTTTATTTTAAAAATGTGGCCTTTCTTTTATAAATTAAATCTGATTGCGAATTTGTTTAATAAAACTATGATATCATTCTGTTACATCAAGAGTGAGGATTGTTAAATGTGGTAGCATTGTTTTGATCCTCTTTGTTAGCCGACACTTGTTCAAGTATCTTAAATGGTTTTTATTCTTTAGTTGTCATCATTTCTTCTTTTATATTCCTCATTTGATCTTTCATGTCATAGCTACACTTTTGAGCACACGTCTTCTACTCTGCCATAACTCTTCTATCTTAACCTGCTCTCAACACTATCAATGATCGTAAGCTTTTCAAATAGTTGATTTGTTTTGTCAATTCCTATCTTTCTCCTTAGAATATATAAACAAGATTAGTTTGTGAATCTCCTGGATTGTTCATGTAAACATATGAAAACATGGAAGTTGGTTCGGTTGATAACCAGTTATCCATGCCCCATTCCATTTCCATTTGTGTTACAATTAACGTTTTTCCCTTTATTTTTCTTGCAGCTAATTTACCTGCAGAGAACTTTTCTGTTGTACTTTCTGAACACACTTCAGGTGTGTACTTTGGCTGGGCTGGACTGTCGAATCGGGGTATCTTCAAGATGGTCATGAGCATTGGATGGAATCCTTACTTCGATAATGCTGAAAAGACAGTAGTAAGTGTGCTATTAGTTGGTAAAGTATTCAGCAATTATTTTTTTGTAACAAACATCACCTAGCAGGAACCTTGGTTGCTTCATGACTTTGGTGAGGACTTTTATGGTGAGGAGCTTCGCCTGGCAATTGTGGGTTATATTAGGCCAGAGGTACTACATTAAAAGGAAAAACAACCAAGAGTATTAGAAATAGTGAAATTTATTTCTTGTCTGTATCTGAACATATACTTCAAAACCCAGGCAAACTTTCCGACACTTGAGAGCTTGATAGCAAGGATTCATGAGGATGGAAGAATCGCAGAGAGAGCCTTGGACCTTCCTATATATGCAAGTTATAAGGATTCGCCATACTTGAAAATTTCTTGCAGCTAGGTTATTTTTTCTGGCAGATCAGTCTTAAACTTTGCTTTCCTTACAAAGAAAGAAAGAATATACTCCCCTAATTTGAGATCTCAAAGGAGGTGAATCTCGCATATTGTTTATTTGCATTGAAACTATATGACCTCTTCTCTGGTCTAACAGATGCAACTTGTGTTCTTACTTTGTAAACTTAAATACTCCCCTGAACCTGTTCAGTGTATAATAATGGTAAATCAAGTCCATTAGTGGATTCTCTTGCCACCAACTTCAACATTCTCTAATGCCTCTGCTACTATCCTTGTGATTTGGATGCTGTAATTTTTCAATTTACCTTCCAGATGGAATGCACTCTGACCTCTCAACTGTTTGCCCTCATCATCATTACACATGGCTTCACTAGTTTAATGTGTCGATTATTGTCAGATTACCAGTTAGATGGGATGTGTGCTTATAAGGTGCTTGGTATTCTTAGAATAGTTATTCCTTTTATACTTCATTTTCCGAGGTAAAATTTTTAAATCATGCACCACTTTTTGTTTGTTTTTTTGTTTCTGGTTGTAAATTGAACCCCCGTTTTCAGTTAAGTTACGCTCCCATTATGGTCTCCTATTGCTTTCTGATGAAACATGCATTGATTGAAGAAAATGCGTTGTCTGTGGAGTGAAATAAATTTTATAATATTTTTGTTTATTTTTTCTTATCTATAGCATTAGTTTTTCTTTTTAAATTGTCCATCAACAATCCCAAAAGATTTGTGTTAACATAGAACTAAAATGAATCTTATTGGCCCTTAAGGGTGTGGTGGTAAGAGATATGGTGCATTCTCAAATAATCAGGATTTAATTTTTATGTAGGACATATTTATATTGTCATGTTAAGAGTTATTATATTTTTTGAATTTATTTGATGGAGGATACTCGATTAAAAAAATCGTATGGGCTCTAGCCATTGGCCACATAGCTCACACCAAAGGGACCTGAACAGTCGCCATGGGATTAAGGTCAGAATTTGAAGCTCTTCTATACGAACCTTCGTTCATCCTTTGGAGTGTCCCTATGCCAATGCTAATGCCTTAATTATTCTTCGGATGTGAATGTAAAATGATGGCAAAATATCTCTTCAGGGATACGAGTGTTACTTTTGTTTATGCTAGATTATAAAGAGGTGGATATAGACTTAAGAGTAAAAGGACAATGCATAGCACAAAACCAATTATGTGTAATTGTGTGTATATACTCAATTTACTTGGCTTAGAAACACAATACATTTAATAGAAAATTAGTGAAAAAAAACTATTCTCACTTTAATATATAATAACATGCCTTAGTCAGAAATTAATAAGATTTGGGAAGTTAAAAATTTTGTTTTTCCCCCTTAATTTAAAAGTAATGCCAACATGTGGATATGGATGTAACTTTTTAGAGGGTCTAGCCATAGCTTGTGCCATACCTTGAAGGTGAAGTTTTTATATAAAGATTGCAAAAGGCCTTGTGACATTGAGTTTGATAATTAAGGCTAAGTCAGTTTGGAATTATTGATTTGGAATTATTGATTTGGCTAATTATGAGTGAAGCGTCTCATCCGCACGTAGGGCAATCAGTTCAAAATCGGTCTCATTCACATGTAGGGCAATCGGTTCAAAATTAATTTGTATTTTGAACTATTGGATGAATTTTCCAACAAAAATGGAAAAAAAATCAAATCTATAAATATCAATTGAATTAATTTAAGTTTTTAATAATGATATATTTCTATTTAATTTTAATTATGATGGTGTTGTATTCAAAGAACATTATTATGGTGTTGAATTTCAAAAAAAAAAACCAGTTATCATTATGATGTTGAATTTTTAAAAATTAATATTAAAATTTTTATTTATTCAGTTTAATTTTAAAATGATTGAATTATCTAAAATAATTAATTTTTTAAAATAAAAATTCTGAAATAATCAAATCTAATTTTTAAATTCACAAAACAGAAAAGGTGGAGCCCGGTGTTTCAAAGAAGTCGTCTGTAAGAAGGGACAAAGCGTAAAAAATCCAGATGCTACAGATCAATTCCCTCATCGTAGAAGATAAATGGCGACAGAACTATCACCCGGCCAGTAACTGTTCATATTTGTGTCATCAGTTCTGGAACAGCAGCCTTATTCGTCTCCAGTTTCACATCTCCATCTTCTCTCAATTGAATGCAGACAAGGCTCCACTCGCGAGCAGATTCGATCAGTAAATACAGGGATCATCAAAAGATCACTCCTTTCGCCCTCATATTCAATGCGGTTCGTAGGAACGGAAAGAAAAGTGGGGAGAAGAACTCACCATTTCTGGAACTCGAGCGCAAACAGCAACAGTGCCTCCCTCTGAAATTAAATTCAGATGCATTTCCTTCTCTGAAGCTGGAGCAGCTGATGCAGAGGAGAGTGTCTCTGACTGTAATTACTCGTACCAATGGATCCCGTGAGATTTCTCAGCTCCAACAATGGCGCAGAGAGCTCCTCCCGGCTCCCTCCCCTTTCATCTGCCCTTGCTCGTGAGACGACAAGAGCCACAATCACGGGAAATGCCTCGCCTTTTCAACCCGCACGCTGCAGCAGTTCCTTCAAATGCCCAGAAGCATCAACTCTCTGGTGCTCGGCGCAGCGTCCATGGCCTCCGTTGCCTTCTTTCTCTTCTTTTTCTTCTTTAGAGTTCATTGCCATGGCTTCCGAACCTACGTCGTTCAGCTCCAACCGCATCGCCTGGCCAGCGTTCAGACCAAGCTTCACTGGCATTTGTCCTTCTTGGAGAAAGCAATGCTCATGGAGGAAGGAGATGATGCTTCTTCTCGGCTTCTGTACTCGTACCATGCCGCGCTAGAAGGCTTCGCGGCCCAGCTCACCGATGATGAAGCAGCGGCCTTGAGAGCCTTGCCTGGGGTCATCTCCGTTAGCCCTGACCGTCGCCTTGAGCTGCACACTACCTATTCGTACAGATTTTTGGGGTTGGACTTCGCCGCCGGCGGTGCCTGGTCGAAGTCCGGGTTTGGCCAAGGCACCATTGTCGGGGTGCTTGACACTGGAGTATGGCCGGAGAGCCCGAGCTTTCGCGACGATGGCATGCCGCCGGTGCCCGCCCGGTGGAAGGGCGTTTGTGAGGAAGGGGAGCAGTTCAATACTTCTAGCTGCAACCGGAAGTTGATCGGCGCAAGGTTCTACGCCAAGGGCCACCGCATCAACTACCCGGAAGCCAAGTGAGAGGGCTAGTATTAACTTGTGATTTATCATTTTGTGCTGGCAGTTGCATAAGTCAATTTTCTTATATAAGTGAGATGTGAC
>JBBMKF010466724.1:0-10896 GCA_037834155.1 Curcuma caesia | reverse complement strand
TAAAAATGACCCCCCCCCCCCCCCCACCCCCACACACAAAAAAACAGATTGAACAAAAAATGGCTAGGCATCTGTGGATTCAAGAGGGCAGTAGTGTTTCTGATATTCTTGATTCTTTTTTCTCTTTGTTTTTGCAGTTTATTTTATAGATATTAAAGGAAAAACACTGAAGAAAGAATAAGGACAATTGATAAAGAAAATATCTATCTTTTCTCTCTCAAAAAAAGGATCAATTAGACAAACAAGAAAAATAAAAAGTTTAAGTGTACCCACATCCTGTTGAACCACATGAAGTTGGCTGGGCCTGCTTAGATCTGATATAACTGTTGAGCCAGCACATCTACAGCTTGCTCCTAATTCATGGCTGTGCATACCAGTTTGACTTTGTTTGATCTCATCCCTTGAATATCTTGTGATTGATTCATCATCTATCTTTTGTTTCTTTTTGACTCTTCTATGAAATGTAATCAAGCATGTCTTGGTATTCTCTTTTGGGCAGTCCTCATTCACGACTATGTCACACTTTTTATCCAAACTGACTCCTGAGGCAACACTTTCTGAAAATTTGGGATTAGGATCCGTTTCAGTCCAAGTATTCAGATCTATATGAGTTGATCTTCCTACACTCTCCAAATTTGATGATAAAAATCCTGAAGTTTCCTTAACAACCTTTCCTGTTGATCCAAAATCTTCACCTACATTATCTTTAATGTCGCTTACTCTCTTGATAGTTGGATTCATTAGGGAAGGGGTGTCTTCAGTATATTTCTCTTCAAGTGATCTTGAATTCAACAGCACTCTCTGGTCACCCAGCTTCATTAAACCCATCTCAGGTTCTTCAACAATTTCATTTTCTATTATTTTGCTGAATTGGGGCAGGAAAGGTACCTCAGTATTACAATTTTTAGTGCAAGCAGAGCATAGCCAGTTGTCTTCGGGAACATACGAAATGCAAAAAAAAAAAAAAAAGAGAAGAAATATCAGGCAAACATGCACAGACAGAAATATCAAGGAGAAAAAATGAACAGGTAGTCATAAACCTCAGAAGAAGACTCAATGCATCGAATATGGTAGCTTCCAAAGCAGCTATGGCATACAAGCAGGTTTTCATTAACATCAACATTACCACACCTAAAGCAATGCTGTGGCAAGCAAATGGAAGTAAATAGATGATATATATCAGTTGGTGTTTAACAAAGCAGAGAAAGAGGAATATAAAAAGGATAGTGGAAGTATGGTGATCTATCCTTTGATTGGCAATTTTCTTGCAATAAGGATAAACTTCTTATCAGGCCAATGTTACCTTTATTGCAAAAATGTGAGCAGACAGAAAAAACCAGGCAATGGACTAAAATAGAAATATTTCTAGAACAGTTCATGCAAACTGAAAACTATAGGTCTTTTTGAATTTGTAAATTTGTAACTAACTTTGATAGTTGTCTTACTATAAGTGTGGAAAGTTTGGTATGTTTTGATTTGGTAGTAGAATCTTTCATTTCGGCTTGCTTTCTTCTATTTTAACCACCCAGCTCTTGTCAATCAAAAGATGAAGCATGCCTTCTTCAATCTCTTCAACTTGAGAATATCTCAAAAGTCTAACTATAAAGAGTTCCTTTTATATCCATCTCAACCATTCCCATAATTTTCTCATCCATGCAAATTTACATTTCAAATACTCAGGCTTAATCTTGCTTAAGTTCCAAAAATTCCCTAAGGTCCTAAAATTTTCATCATAATTCAAGTTAAAAATTGATCCAAATGAACTCTCAACTATTAAGAATCCACTAATGAACTATCTTTCTGCAATGACAATAACACTGATTAGACATAAAGCATTATTTGAGATGTAATACTTCATAGAAGTTTGCTTGTACTCGAGCTTCTCAAGGTACTTAGCTCACTTTTTATCTAAGTCAGCAAAACTAGCATCTTAAGTTGCATATTGTATAACACCTTTCTGATGGGAAAAAGCCTAGTCGAGTCTAGAGTTCAATTTATACTCAAATTAAAAAAAAATTGACTCCTAACATTGGGATGCTAATAAATATGTTGTGATCTTTGAATGCATATGAAAGGTGAAGAAAATGCATTGTTGGCAAGCTTGCCAAAGGCCAACAGCATAATGTGACACACTACCTTGGACAAATTAGAAAATGTATTTTCTTAAAGAAAAAAAAACCTATATTTCCTTTTTCATGAGCAAATATAAGCTAGAAATGCAAAGTAAATGAAATATGTTTCCCATTGCCTTATTTGCTTTTAACAAATATACAAATTTTATGCTTACACCACATGCAAAAAAAAAAAAATCAACCTTTTTACATAAACAAGAATACCATTTCTTTTATTTTCATCACACATTTTCTTATAAATTTTTTTACCAAATATATTGTCACAAACACTTTTTTTTCTTTTCCAAAAAGGAAATTGGAAAATTACAAAATATATCCAAGACAAATCAGTCTGTAGCACCTCAAAGACTTAGATGAGAAGATTAGTTTGTTAAGGGTGTTAAAGAATTTAGCAGCTTAGTTTGTTAGTCCATGGCTCCAGACTACTTAGGACAAAGTTTTATAGTCTTGTTATGTCATATGTATTTGTTGTCAACAAAAACAAATCTAGTAATCAATTAAACTATCTTCAAAAAAAAAAGTGAAGCAGTCAACCTACTAGATGACAAAATCAAAATAGAAAGAAATAACAGCATGAATGTAGAAATTTATGCTAGTATCCTAACTCTTTTCCCTCCGAAATTAGATATATATAGAGAGTTGGCTCACTTTTGCATGCAAGAACGCTATCAGGTAAATTCACATTGAGTTGTATTAACATTAATCTGCCAAAGAGCATACGAAATTACTTGTGGTTATTTAAGCTCCGCCAAATTGTACACTAGAATTTACATCTGTAGGCATGCACGAAGAAAAAGAGCACAAATAACAAACAGACAGTAACTTTCCTTTTACTTATCACTATAATCCTCTACTGACGTAGAATATCAATTTTTTCTGTTCAGAAATTGAAATTTACCTCCCCCTCAATCTTGACAGATGAATCAGATTTTAGAATAGCAGGCTTAACATTGGCTGAAAGACGCTTCCTCTTGTACGTGATAAGAACCTTGTTGCTTATCATTTTGAACAGTGACCAATGTTCTTGTCACAGTCAAATCATTGTCACCTGCATCACAAAAAAGGAATTGTATATCAGAAGTTGATTTCTGCATAATATATAGCTACTAGCGCATAAATACCAACATATATGAATTGTGTTAGGCATATAACTAAAATACGATTTAACATTCTTCCAAATAAACGAGTCATAAAAAACCTAACAAGCATAGCCTAAGAATCGTGATACTTAATCGCCAAACTTAGAACACTAATGCCAACTATTCTGGGTTCTCTATTCAATCTTAACAACGTGAAATCCCAACCTAAACAAGGAACTTGTCACAACATGCCTTGTTAAAGACCAGCCCCTCTAGAAATGATGAGAAATTGGACTAATCCAACAAACCGAACACCACTAGTTGCCAGCATAAGTAAAAAAAAAAAAGGAACAATACAAGAACATAATTTTGCCAAATAGATCAAACCCAAGCTCTCTACAGTGCTGATCCCCACCAAGTTCCCAAATTGCTTCCACTTCCGAACGTTTTCCCAAACATTATTTCAGGAAGATAAGAACAAACTTCCATCGAATCGATACTCAGTACACGACCATTCGCCCCGCACAATATTGAGTGTAAAAAAGGGGGGAAAACACGAAAACTACTAATCGGCGCAACGAAGAGAAATTATACCAGCGGCGAACCGCAAGGGAGGACAGCAAGGAGCCGCCGGCGTCCGGAGGAATAGCTACCGAGCGAGATCGATCGCTACGACGCAAGGAAATTTGGGGCGAGAGCGAGATTGTACGGATTCGGCAAGGGGGGAGAAATTAGAAAGACGGGCAGAAACGCTTGCGTCCTGTTGGTCCCGTGGGATTTGCCTCTTTCTCTTGGTTTTTACTTGCTTTTTATGAGGAAGAAGGGCGTATTGACGTAAATGCCCCTGCTCTCTTTGGTGGCGTTCTAGCGTGCGCTGAGAGGCAGGGTGTTTTTGGTCATTTAAAACGTCGAGCCAGTGTGGCTCGGCCTGCCACGGTGGGCGGCTCCCGAGGCGCTGTTGGTCATGCTCCGGCCCACCGGCGGCGAACTGATTCTACCTCGCCGACCGGAATTGGAACGCTCCAGTTCCCGTTGATGCTCGGACTCCCTCCTCGGCCGCGAGAATCGCGTCGATCACTCCGCGGTCGAAGTCCTCAACGGCGACTCCCGTCTTCCCTCGAGCTCCTCTGCCTCGCCAAGCCTCGCTCCGAGCTTCCCCTCGGATTCGGCGCCAAGGCTTCGACCTGGGTCGTCGACGCCCTACGCTCCAGGCCTTCAGGTGAGCAGGACACCGTGACTCTGAGGTGAAGTAAACGGATTCGAAGTTGACTTTTAGAAAGTAGTTGACACAGCACAGCATATCGAAGTCCAGGAAGGACCAATCTCATCTCAACCAACTCCATTGTTCTTATAGCACGAGAAATGCATATTGCATTAATGGATGATCTAACAAACTGTAATAGCAGATACACTCGCAGCAAGAACCTCATCTTATTTTCATCAAACTGCATGACTGATACAAAAGCAAGCATGACATCTCCCTCACTGTCTCTACTTGGTGAACTCTATGATATACGTATTGGCGTAAATATACGTGGACTTGAACCCTTGGAACCCTGCTTGAGTCGCCAAGGCCTCGAACTCCTCCTTGGTTCTCTCCTTCCCTCCCGGGTTGTGAGCCAGCATCACCAGATCCATGTGCAAGACTCCCTGCGCCCGGAGATTCACCTCCGGCACCGCCGGAATTATGCACTCGAACAGCATCACCTTCCCCTTCTCCGGCAGCGCCTTCCAACAGTTCTCCAGTATCTTGGCACAGTGCTCGTCGCTCCAGTCGTGAAGAATCCACTGCAGCAAGGTCCCGAAAATACAGATCAGAAACAAAGGCTGCTCTGTTTTCATAAACAGAATTTTAAGTTGGAGATTAGCACAATTTGACCTTCATAAATATTGCATCGCCGTTTGGGACACTCGCAAACATGTCTCCACCAACATGTTCCACTCCTGCATCTCCAAATTCAAGAGAATAGATGAGTTGATTTGATTTTGAGCTAAGTAATTGTTGAATCTATTGGCTTTGACCTGGAAAAGCTGGAGCTTCGGAGATGACGTGGGGGAGGTCGAAGTTGATGCCCTTGATGCGAGGGTACTTAGCGGTGATCATGGAGAGGGTTCCGCCGACGCCTCCGCCGACGTCGACGAGCACCTGGATGTCGTCGAAGCCGCGGTACTTCTCGAGCAGCTTCTTGGTGAAGATGATGGAGTGGTTCTTCATGCCCTCGTTGAACACCGAGTTGAACCGCGGGTCCGTGCCGTGGTACTCGAACGCCGTCATGCCGTAGGCCTTGTTGAAGGGGATGCCGCCGTCGAGCACCGCCTCCGTCATGTGGTACCTGCCGATGAATTAATTGAATTGAATTCCTCTCGATGAATCGGAAAAGGGAAAGTCCGAAAAGATTGGATCTTGTACCAGCTCTCCATCAGGACCTTGTCCTGGTTCATCAACACCAGCGGGGCCATGGACACGCCTTCCTCGTTCTTGGTCAGGTATTTGCACGCCGGCGCCGCGCCGTACTTCCTCCCCACCCGGCCGTCGTCGCCGGCCTCGACGGCGCACTTGACGAGGTCGTAGGCTGCGAGGAGGCGCAGGATGCGGTCGACCATGGCGGGGGCCTGTGGGTTCTGGGTCGGCAGCTGCGCGACGATCTCAGCCGGGCTCAGCTTCGCGCCGTACCCGGCTTTAACGAGGATCTCCAGGAGGCCGAGCTCGACGGCGGCCCTGAGCGTCATGGGCGGGATGGAAGCGCTGCCGAGCGTCATGGCCAGCATGCAGGCCACCTCGTCCTCCTCCGGCGTCATCTCCGGCGCCTCCTCCTTGACGGATCCCATGGCTGCTAAACGCTGCAGATTAACCCAAAACCGTGGGAAAGATGAGGAAGTGAGGACGAAGACTCCGCAGATTTAGTTAAATAACATCCTCTTGCTCACCTACCGCAAAGTAGTCTGTAGTAATCAATTGCAGGACCGATAAATTATCCAAAATATCTCCACCTGCTACGCCACTACTTCCACCTCCCCCGTCGGTGACGCGAAGTTCAACACTCGACGTGATGGCGTGATTTGGAAGCGCACTGAGGCAGCTGCATGGGTCCAACACCAGAAGAAAAGTCTCCCCTGTTATCTTAATCCAAGTGCCACTTTGTTCTTAAATTTACTGCCAATTTCTTCTTGTGTCGACTAAAATAATTGGAGGCTTCTGACGACTTTTCTTTATGACATTAATGGCTGCCTTTCTATAAGTCAATTGCTACTTTTAGTTTACTTGACTCAACTAATCCAAGTCCTTATATTAAAATAGAAAGAAATATCTGATTAATATAGAAACATCATTGTAACTCGCAAATTCTTATTCTCAATAGAAGTGGATACAAGATACAAGACAACACAAAACCATGGACAAGTTCAATCAAAGAACAAGCAAGCAAATGGCGAAGAGGTAGTTCCCAAGTGACAAGAACTAGCATCGAGACATTGATTAACTCTGTGGCCTACTTGGTGAACTCCATGACCCAAGTGTTGGCAAAAATGTAGGTGGCCTTGAAGCCAGCAAAGCCAGCCTGCTTGGCCAGGCTCTCAAACTCTTGCTCAGTCCTCTCTTTTCCTCCTGGATTGTGTGCCAGCATGATGAGGTCGATGTGGAAGACGCCCTGAGCCTTGAGAGTTGGCTCCGGCACCACCGGGAGCACGCATTCCACCACTATCACTTTGCCATTGGCAGGAAGAGCAGTGTAGCAGTTCTTCAGCAGCTTTGCACAGTGCTCATCGCTCCAATCGTGGAGAATCCACTACATATCAGTATGATCTCGCAATTAGTCCCCAATTGTAAAACCAATATCAGAGATCATATGTTGTAACTTAGATCTCACCTTCATAAAGATTGCATCAGCAGTTGGAACAGCTGCAAACATATCGCCACCAACATGTTCCACTCCTGCAGCACAATGAGGATCAAAAGACATCGACGGGGATTCATGCTAGATTGTGTGAAGCTTCATGCACGTTGTGATCCTATGTATATATAATGTGAGGATGGACCTGGAAAAGGTGGTGCCTCCGAGATGACATGGGAGAGGTCGAAGTTTATGCCCCTGATGTTGGGGTGCTTGGAGGTGATCATGTAGAGGGTGGCCCCGATGCCGCCGCCGACGTCAACGAGCACATTGACGTCGTCGAAGCCACGGTAGATCTCGAGGAGCTTCTTGGTGAGGATGATGGAGTGGTTCTTCATGCCTTCGTTGAACACCGTGTTGAACCGGGGGTCGGTGCCGTGGTACTCGAACGCCGTCATGCCGTAGGCCCTGTTAAAGGGGATGCCGCCGTCGAGCACCGCGTCCTTCAAGTAGTACCTGTTTGTTATATGTGTTCGCTGCGTCAATTCGTCGAACAGCTTCAATGCGTTAGCTGTTGCAGCGTAACTCACCAGCTCTCCATGAGGACTTTGTCCTGGTTCATCAGCGCCAGCGCGGCCATGGAGACGCCGTCCTCGTTCTTGGTGAGGTACTTGCAAACGGGGGCGGGGCCGTAGGTCCGGGCGGGGCGGCCGTCGGCGTCGGCGTCAGCAACGGCGCAGGTGACGACGTCGTAGGCGGCGAGGAGGCGGAGCATGCGGTCGATCATCGCGGCGGCCTGGGGATTCTGGGTCGGCAGCTTTGTGGCAATCTCGGCGGCGCTCAGCTTGGTGGCGGGCCCGGCCATGGCGAGGATCTCGAGGAGGCCGAGCTCGATGGCGGCCTTGAGGGTCATGGGGGGGATGGAGGCGCTGGCCAGCTGCATGGCGTACATGCAGGCGGCCTCGTCCTCCTCCTGGGTTAACTCCCACGCGGCGGCGCCGATGGAAGACATGGCCGGCGACTGCAAGCTCGGGTTGTGGGGCTCCAACACTAAAGGTGGAAGATGGGTGAGGAAGACTGAGTGGGGTGGTTGGCTATATACGCGCCATTGGCTCACCAACCGCACCACCAAATCTGCTGCCGCTGCTGCGGATCGGAGTGTTCTTGGTGGTGATGATGACGGCGTGGTGGAGATAATAATTATGAACTCGCTTTCTGGTGCAGAGTGATGGTTGGAATTGGGTGAGCTGCTGTACTGGAGCTTACGGAGTGCCGATGAAGCAATGGTAGCACCTCGCTGACGCCGATCTAGAAAAACCAAATTTTCTATAAATATTCCCAAATAATTTAAAACCAAAATTTTTAACTTGTCTCAAATAATTTATCTACGTTTTTAAAAATTCAGGCTATTAATTATTAACACCATTAATTTATCCAAATTAAATTTAGTATCAAGGGTGTTATTGATTAAGGTGGAACGATAACCTTAAACTTGAACAACCACATAGAAATAAAGCTCCAATGAATCACTTGCAAGTGAAGTACCAGAATGAACTTAGTGGCTCACCTAATGCAGGACAGATGTGATGCAGTGTGTTATGAGTGGGTATACTTTGATCTAGAAGGTTAAGATCTTGTTCGATTGGAGAGGATATGTCGGATATCAAATTTGATTTTATGGTTGATTAATGGTCTCACATCCTAGTTTCACATTCGAATTCCACACTCAGTCGAGCTCCGATTCGACAATCAGCTCAATTCCAATTCTCCGACTCAGCAACCAGTTCGACTCGACATGCAACACTCGATTGCTCCACTCAGGTTCAACACCAAGCTCCGAGTCTGAGCCTTTCAACCAAGTCTCCACTCATCCACGAGCTCCACTGTGTCTCGACTTTCAGTCTCGGACAGTCTTGGTTTGGACTCTCTTTGTTGCCTGAGTTCCATCCGCCCCGTGTCTTACTCAGTGCTCGACTGACTCTGCTCCTATTACCCCATCATTCAACTTGTTCGGTCATTGCTAAAAAGACGTATGCAATGATATAATATTTAATGCAATTTGCTTATTGAGACGATATAATTTATGGCAACAGGATCTGATGCTGTACCAGGTATAAGTGATATGATCTTTCATTACGATGACAACGATGAGATATTGATAAGATATCTTTATTAATGTGACATTCCTTTTATTGAAGATGAGACATCTTCTTTCCTTCCCTAGTAACCCTAGATAATAGTCCCTTCTGGTACCAATATAGGTATGCTAGAATACGTAAATATAATTTTTTTTTCTCTTTTTCTAATCCTTTATCATCTCCGGATGACTGTCTAACTTGAGCGTCGAAACGACTGAGTCAGGGCATCCTTGATCTCCGTTCTCACTCTTTTTCTTCTCATTGCAACTTGGCAATGCATCAAATCCTCATGTCTTTCTCCTCAAAGTCAATCATGAGTACTATATGGCTCTATCAATATATGAGTCAGGTATTTGATAACTCGCCCCCGGGGCATAGGTGAGTTGGTTACGACGCAGCAGACTTGCAGAAGAGGGCAAGGGTTCGAATCCTGGTCGTGGGGCCGACCGTGTGGGGCCGCTAAAGTAGCGGATCCACCTTTTGCAAAAGAAGAGTTATCTGATAACTCATTTGAAGATGACTTCGAACAAGAACATAATGTTGATATAAAATAAATAAATAAGGAAAAGTTAGCTAAAAAAAGGTCTGAATTTATTTGCACCATGAAAATTAATTAAATTATTCTATATTTTTTATTTATATTTATTCAAACTGTTTCTCATTTTTTAGAAGATTTATTTTGGGCAATAAAAGAAATTAAGAATAAGCTTCTTTCTTTCAAACGAAACGTGGCTCGAATCCGATCGTCGAATCAACCACTCTCTTTCTTAGTCGTCAATTAAGTCGCGACTTTTTGCAAAATTGATCTGTGATTGTAATCTCATCTGCCAGACGAATCCGCTTCCCCTTTGCTTCGGCCATGGAATTCCGCCTTGTTCTGCTGCATCTCAGCCTACTGATCTTGTCGTCGACGCAGCAGCTGCAAGCTAGGGTGCTCGTCCCTGCCCTCATCTTTAATTTGCACTTGTATCTGATGCATCGATTGTTTGATCTCGCTGTTGTATCTCAAAACTGCTTTGGATTTGACTGGCGCAGGGCGAGAGCAAAGGATCCGTCGCCTTTATAGATGGTTATTCGCAGAGGTATATCAGGAGCAATGCGCAGGACTCCCCGGGGAAGGTAATCTTGAGCCGGTTATCTTGTTTCCCTTTTGTGTAGGTGTAAAGTTTGTAACTTTGAGCCGGTGTTTTGTGATTTTTTATCTTATCGTTCGGAATCCCAACCTATTTCATGATAACTATCCGTAGCCTTCTGGTTCTAGGAAGTTTGACCATGTGATGAGCCAATCCTCAATTGGTTAGATTTGAGAAGCTCAGTTTTTGGAAAGAGCACCGAGCTATGGTGTTTATATTTATATGTGTTTTCAAATATTTGTTGATCTCAGTTACTTCAGATTGTGGCGATCTAGGTAGAATTGATAATCACAACCTTTGTAATTGGAGACTATTTGACTTTGTTAAAATGTCTAATTTCTAAATGGATAGATTCTAGAAATAAGCCTTTACAAAGAATCGCCAATCATCATTCTGTATATCATTATTTTTCTGCTTTAGGCTGATGAGCCAAAGTAAGGAGTTCAGGTTCCCAATTGTCTTACCTCCTATATTTGCTTTATAACGTAAGAGTCTCATTGCACACATCACCACTTTTCTAGGTTGTAAGATGGAGGTTCTTATGACTTTAGCTACAAACTTATTTGAAAAATCTAATATTTGCT
>JBBMKF010466704.1:0-10896 GCA_037834155.1 Curcuma caesia | reverse complement strand
CTAAATTATTTTTTTGAATGTATTTGTAAATTTTTAATTTTAAAAATTTATTTGAAATGTTTAAGAATTATATTTTCTTTAAATTTTTAGATTATTTTTAATTTAAATTTAATTTTAAAATTATTTTATAAAATATTTATTAATTTTTAAAATAATTTTTAATATTTTATAACTATTCATAATAGTTTCTATTTTAAAAAATATATATATTTAAAAAATAAAAAATAAACTAAACTAAAAAAATAAAAAAAATCGCGACTACAATCACCCGTGGAGGCCATCGCGACACTGTGACCTTTGTGGAGGGTTTTAGGAATATATAAAATTTTATTAGAATTTTAAATAAATTTTTATATATTTTAATGGGATAATTTGTTTAGAATTTTAGGAAATATGTTTGATTATTTATTTAGGTTAGGAGTTGATTGGATTCATTAAAAAATAATAAGAAATAAATAAATAAATAATCATTAGGGTTTAAATAAAATATATAATTAATTAGATAATTTTATTAGGGTTTAATTAAGCCTCTTTGAGTTAATTGAGTTAATCAAAGTTCCATTTTAATTAAAAAAAACTCAATTTGTTCCCGATATGCGCGCGACCTCGACATGGACGCGAGATCACGGGATCCCACAATCTCTCCAACGCAGCTCGGGGGTCGCAGCGAGGCTGCCAAGGTCGCGTGACCCCTCCGACGCAGCCACGGGGTCGCATGACCCCTTCGGGCATGGCCGCGGGGTCTCGCGACCCCTCCGGCGGGGCCGCCAAGGTTACACGACCACTCCGGAGCAGTCGTCAAGGTCGCACAACCCCTCCACGTGATCCCTCTTGCGGCTGGGCCTGGTGTCGGGTCGTGCCGATGTCGATCGACAGACAGAACAAAATGTTTCATTTATTTCAACCGGCTCATCACGAAACTTTAATCCCTGATTTGGATTGTATGATAGTGTCGCATATGTTACGAGCAAAGACAACTATGCGAAACATGAGCGCCACTATTGATTCCCACAAGCCTTTCAAAGATGTCAACATGAACTTTGTTTTAGATCTTACCCAAATTAACTAACCCCATTTAGTGGTGGTCGATAGATTAATAAAGATGTCACATTTCATTCCATTTTGTGTTACAAGACCAACGATGTATCTCATAATACTCAAGTTATTCTTTAGAAAAGGTTGTTAGATTCATGGGCTTCCTGCATGTATAGGAATGTAAATTTTGTTAGTTATTTTTAGAAAATCATCTAAAAATTATTTGGAACCCAAAACAGGTTCATGTCTACTTTCCATCAACAAACTAATGAACAGATCGAGGTTCTCAATCGCAATCTGGAAAATATACTTAAGTGTCTAGCGGGCAAAAAATTAAAAATTTGGGGTTCTCTTTTTTCGCTTGCTGAATTTACTTATAGCAATTCAGTAAATCATCTAGTAGTCAAAGTTCATTGGAAGTGTGTATAGATTAAAAGCTCATCAATGCATTTGATCTGATTCACTGACCTATCACTTCCCATTCATTTGAATCATCTAAGAGCTTTATTGAGTGTATCAGAGACGTACCAATATTAAGAGAAGATTGCACTAAGTAATAGAACTCAAGCTAATGCACATTATAATTTTAAGAAGTACAACATAGGAAACTTTGCAACAACTTCAGACAGCTTCATATTGTTCTTCTAATCTCTTTAAAATTGTGAGATAGATTAGTTAATGCAGACATAATCGACTTACATGCTACTTCACACATTAGTCCAATTTCTAAGCATTCCTTCTTGTTTCTTAGTTTGCCTACAGATCATGCTTCCACAGTGTTAGTTCCTGCACTCCCCATCCACAACATAGCTTACTCCTTAGATTGAGTGCATTACATCCTCACAGTGATAGCTCCTCATGGAAGCCTCCAAAGATACTAAGCGTATTGCAATCATTATAAGGATATATATTATGTTCATGGAATAGCTAAATAAATGGGTTTGACTGAGAAGAGGTTGCATTGACCAAGAGAGCTACTAATATTCCCTATCAATCAAAAAATAATCTCCTGCTCAACACTAAATGAAGAAGAGATGGATGAGGTGTTTAACATAAATGGTGATAGATCACATGCAACAATAGGGTTTTTCTGCTAATCTGCAACAAATCTAGGCAGTGAGGAAATGGAATTAGTTACATTGGTCAAGTTTGTTCCAATCAATTTAGTTGGTTAAATTGAAAAAATTTACAACTTATTTTATCCTTTACATTCATGATTTGACAAGCTCTCAATCAATTTAGTCCATTCTCTAGAGTTATTAAACTTATTTCTAGGTTGTATTCTGTTTAAATAGCCATTCCATATGCATCAGCAAAACATGTGTGTTCTAGATACACAGAAAATGTGGGGCCCACAACCTGGACTAATATAATGTTTAGTAAATGCAACTGACTGCGCCTACCTCACTCATTGTCTAAAAGGAATCAAATAAATACCTTAACCCCCTACTTATTTGTAGCTTCAATCTCTGGTGCCAATCCAAAAATTATACATTTAGACCAAGTCATAGTAGCTTAAGTAATAAAATGATAATACCATATAAAATCAAGTTTAAACAGAATCATTATAACTCAACAAATTGGTAAAGGCTAGTCAAGAAGAGATTGGTTTTAAGAATTCAAAATGTGAATGTCTATCGCATAACTGAGTTGGCCAAATTGGTTGAGTAGTCCAGGTACTTATCCAAATCAGCAAATTCAATAATGTGAAAGCAAGCTTCAGGCTTGTTAGATGAACAGCAAAGCATTCTATTATGCTACAAAATAGAGAAGATTGTAAAGTTCAAAATTAACTACCTGGCTAAGAAGCTTTGGTTTGTCAAGGGTGGAAAATAGAATTTCATGAATCATGGCAAACCTATTTCCATGCCTGTAAATTGCATGTTCAATAGTCAGTTTCTATGCATGAAAGATAGGGCATAATTGCTAAATTTTCATACTCCATATTGCATAAATTTTACAGATGGAGGGACTAGGAATCATGAATGTGTACCAACTCCAAATCCTAGTCACTTAGGTCCTGTAGTAGTTTCAAGTTTATGGATTTGAGGTATAGGAAAACTCTAAATTACTCTTTAGGATACAGCAGCAACCAAAATTGTCAAATTAATTAAAAGAATACAAGAAGTCACTAAGACTCTGCAAGTTGCAGGAATAAAGCAGAAATATTTATCACCACCGTATAAAAAGAACAAACCCCATTTTCTCATTTATTTCACATGATTGAGAGTCCAGTCTGACCATGTCCTAGTGTAGAAATGAAACAAAGTCCTCTCATGATCATGCACAAAGTTCTTTCTTGATTATGGAAGATATCTAGATGGGCTCTCATTACATGTACACATGCTAACTGATGTATTTTATTTGTAGAGAGAAACAATCCATATTATAATTACTGAAGTATGATGGCATCAGATAAACACATCTAAAGGTGATGAGCTTACAAAGTCAACCAAAATAAGAACCACTAGCAGGAAAGCATACGCTAAAATCATCTAACTAGAAGTATCATTTATTACAATGTGTTTTAGCATAAAGTTCCAAACCATTAGCCTGCATTGTAAAAACTATTGAGAGTAGAACACACCTTGACGAAAAAGCATCTCCAAACTCAGTTTCATCATCAGAACCCTCAATGTTCTTTGTTGCATCCAAATTTTGTTCCTCTAGCTTTGAGCAAGGTTCAAAGTAAATTTCACATGTCGTCATTAATTATAAAGGAAAAAATAATATGTCAGTGGTTAAGAATGGAAAATTATCAGCAGTAAAGTTATGGTTATCATTTGTACTCTCATCTTATCAATGGTCAAACTCTTCATCAACCCACTTCATACGATTTGGGGACACCAACACTCAAGTTCGATAGAAAAAAGCCTTAATGATTACATGTAAAAAATTTATAAACAATTATGTCAGACACCTAGATCCATATTCATAGCTAACATTCATATACGAGGTGAAGTAACACTGCTTATGACAGCTTTAACCAAGATTTAAGATCTCATTACAGTTTTGAGTTTTGGTGGCTGGCTAAAACAAGATTGTTTTGGTGATTGATAGTGTATTATAGGGGTGCAAGTTGGTGTCAAATAGAAAGTATCATGACGAGGAGGAGAAAGAGGAAAAAGAAGAAGAAGTTCAAGAGGAATAGTAGGAAAAAAGATGAACAAAAGTAATGATCACTCGTGACCAACAAGACTAATCTTCAGCCTTTCCCACATTGATCTCGGGCATCCAAACAATGTTCTCCTGTTGAAATTGCTGCTGAAAAGCACACTCCGACATGGTTATGCCCATGTGTTGATGCACCCCATTGAGATTTCATATTTCAACAGGGTTCAGTGCCAGCTCATGCATAGAAAAGTTCATCTGCCCAATATGAGCAAGGCAAAAATGAGATTTAAAACCTTATATTTATCAAATATCAATACTTCATTAGTTCAGTTTTGAAAATCATCTCCTCATTTTTACAAATACATAATCAAGTTTTTAGCAACTACTATTCCACAGCAAAATCTTTACAACTAAACATGGACCGCATTGCACCTTTTAAATATTGTGAAACAGACAAACATAGTTGAAAAAAATGGAGGCGACCAGAAAGATATGATTGGCAGCTTGCCTTCTAATTCAGCCAACATCTATACTATTTAAAAATGAGTTCATGCAATTATACTGACAGAATTAGAGGCCTAAATCCAATGTTTCTCTAAGTGCACCAAATATTACAAATAGACTGCTCATTTGGTGGGAGAAAAAATGCAATCCTGAGAAATAATCCCCTTTAGAAGCTACAATTTAGCTAGTTTGTGTTCTTATGAACTCATTGAGAGGGTAGACTGAGTTCTATTTGTAACAATTTGGATGATATGAAATGTATTGTTCAGCTTTAAGAGAATATTGGGCATATCAATAAATATTCATAGTGACAGTCAATAGTAAATAAGAATGATGAGGATTACGATTTAGCTAGTTTGTCTTCTTATAACCTCATTGAGAGGGTAGACTACGTTCTATTTATAACGATTTGGATGATATGAAATGTATTGTTCAGCTTTAGCCTTTAGGAGAATATTGGGCATATCAATAAATATTCATAGAGACAGTCAATAGTAAATAAGAATGACGAGGACTAGTGAGGATGAACAATGATTCTTCTTCAACAGTCGTAAATTTATACTAATTGCAATGGACTAAAGTACAGGTGGAGCAGTGAATCACAACGGAGACTATCTAACTCATTATATATCTTGTAGAAAATCCTTATCACATATCAATAATCGAGGAACAACCAAGGAAATATTATTAAAATAGAATATGATTTGCTTATAAAAGAAGCACTCCCAGGTACACAGTACCTTCTGGAAACGGACATAGAAAACAGGCCTCTTCTCTGGGTCCTTGGCTTCTGCAAGAACTTTTTGATGTATCAAAACATCTTCGGCTCTATCAACATTCAAGTCCAGCTTATAGCTGCATGTAACCAGATAATTCAATTGCAAATCTCCAATCAGAGCATCCCCAGCTAGAAACTTTTGAAACAAGAGTGAAGGGAAAAAATATTAAAAAATTCAAAATACATAGCATAATTTAATAAGAGTGCAAAAAAAAAAAACATCTTCCATCCAAAGCATCCCTGGCGGCAATATACGGCGAAGAGAAATCTAAAAGCAGTAGCCTAATTCTAGGGAAAAAAAACATTTTTAAGTCCACCATAATCTTCAAGCAAACCACGATATCCATGATCTCCTCCTACCAGAGTTTCGCTTCGCACTAATATAGAATAAGATGATCCTTAGGAACATTGATCATAGCTAGGCAATGAAACAGGAATATTAGCAAGCACCAAATTTCTAAAGACCAAGACAGATAAACAATTGTGATCAAGAAAACCTGCAAAACCAACCAAACAGAAAGCGGAACCAACTTCACGCCGGAATCCTTCAACAAAACCAGAAACGTACTCGAGAATAATAGAACAACAGAGATCACCTGGGTGGCAACCGGCTAAAGTGCGCATCGAACAGTTCCTTGAAGTGGGGATTCGACCGAACCTCCTCGTTTCCACTCTCCATGAGCCTCTTGTATATTTCGTTCTTTATGTCGTACGCCGCCTGCCCTCCAGACACACGCGGCGGCGAGGAGCTCTCCCCGACCTCCTCGATCGGCTCCTCCGCTCTGGCACCCATGGCCTACCCTCCCCACCGATCTGATTCAAGAGCGCCGCCGCGTCTCCATCGATCACGGCCAACCTCGAAGCCAGTCCGCAGCTACGATTTCGAAGGCGAGATTGGAGCGGAGAGGGGATCGGCGTGGTGGTATTATCCGGCTAGGCGGTGCGAGGGGGGGAGGGAGGGATGCGGCAGGGGCAGAAGGGTCTTTTCCGGAAGTTGATAGGAGTGGGGAAAAAGGCGCACCGCTCCGACCGAGCAGAACGATTCCGGGGGTGGAAAGCAACGTATGTAGAAGTAGGCAGTAGCTGTTGAGGCAAAAATAAAGTTGAATTAAATTCGGAAATTAAAGGCAAGCGGATCGGGTAGTTCGCGTGACCCGTCAGGATCTCGCCACGCGGACCATAAAAGCGCGTCTCTGGCTACGGTCAATTCCCCCCAACAGACAAAAAAAATTCGGGTGAAGTGGGTCCGCCACGTAGGCAATAATGGAGTTTGACGAGTGGACCCGTTCCCCTCCAAATCAAGTGAGTTCTCTTGGGCCGGACCGAATTGTTGATGGCTAATATTGTTTATTTATTTTTTTATTCCTTGTAATATAATTTAATTTTAATTTGGTGAAAATTTATATCTTCATTTTTATTATGATTTGAAAGGGTATTTAATGACGTTTCATTTTAAATTATTTTATCAAATTGATAGTTTTACCTAAAATTCATCAATCTTAATTAAAATTATCCAAATTGCTCTAATATTAACTAAAATTATTTCAATATTAATTAAAATTACTTCAATATTAATCAAAATTATTCCAACATTATTTAAATTAACTCAAAATTATTTTAAATTTAATTAAAATTATTTTAATATCTTTAAAATTGCTCCAACTTCAATAAAAATTATTCTAAAGTTAATTAAAACTTTTTAAATACTAGTCAGTAATACTTTTTATTTTATATATATAATTTTATCTAAAAGTAATAAAAAAATATAGAATAATTTTAACTAAAAGTATATAACCTAAATTATAGTATTTTTTACTAAAATTATGATATATAATATTGTATCAATCAGATTATAATAATTTTTGTCAAAGCAGTTAATAGAAATTATAGTTGAAGTTATTATAATTAATAATATTGAATAAATTGGGTAGATATTGGGTAGATAAAATAATTTATGAAAAAAGTTTAATGAAATATTTTTAAGTATTTTTTTAGTGTCTCGATAATATTTTTTTAAATTGTGTTGCCTCGGAAACGGTTTTAGTTTGGTAAAATAAAGTGCATGGAATTTGGAAATACGAAAAATGGTGGTGTTCAAGTCCGTGTGTTCCTTTTGTAGATGCCAAGTTGCCCTTGTTTACGAAAGTGCAAGGTGTGTTGGGCGTGGCGTTGTTATCCAAGCCACAGTCAGCTGTGGATGGTGGCAAGCAACAGGATGGAGAGAGACGTGCGACTTACAACGTCTAAAATTCCTAAAAGGCATGAGCACACATGTGCACTGACGTGTCCGTGTATGAAATTTGATGCTCTGGTCAAATGGGAAACTACGAGGTATCTATTTTCGAATAAAAAATTACAAATTCAAATAAATTAGTCTGATCAACACTTGATTTCAACCCATTATGTCACGCTGGAGGAGGTAAAATATTTAAATAAAAAATAGTCGGTAAAAATTAATAGAACGCTCTCTATTTTTAATTATCATTAAAACAGCCTTCTATATTAAATCTAAATATAAAAATAATTTATTTTAAATTTTTTATTAAGTTTTTCAAGTATCTAATTCTTACAATCTAACTAATCCTAAATATGACCGATTCAGTCCAATAGAAATTTTCCACCAGAGCACCTGACCAGGGTAAATAGAGAAGAGCTCATGGCTGCTCTTGAAATTGATCGATTCGGCTCTATTGAAGTTTTCTATCAATCATCAGAGTAAATTGGAAAGCATTCACGGCAATCCATCTAAGTAACTAACGGGGTGTTTGGTTTGAAATTTTTTTCTATTTTTTGTTTTTTAGTTTTCATTTCTATTTTTCTATTTCCTTATTTAGTTTTTAGAAAATAAAAAATGCATTTAGTATGATATACTATTTTCTATTTTCTAGAAAAGAAAATTGAAAAATGTGTTTGGTTTGTTTGCGCGAGGAAGGAGGGATGAGTGGCATCGATAGACCTGAGGAGAAAGGAGAGGGCTATGGCGACGCGTATGGAGGAAAAGACCCACGAGGAGGGTTGCGGCATCTGCTTACTTGCGCGAGGAAGGGAAAATCGAAAAGAATCGTGTGTAGAGGAGGTTGCGGAGTCGAGGCGTCGGAGGAGAAAAGGAGTTATGTGATGAGGTTACGACATCGAAGAGAAATTTAAAATTGTGCAATCAGGATTAGGGTGTGCGGCGTTCCTGTAGCTGCGTTTTTGCATTTTCTATTTGCTAGCCGCAATTTCCATTCTCTTTTATCATTTTCTATTATCTTAGAAAATGACTTCTCATTTTCAAACTTCTTATTTTCTAGAGAATGAAATTGAAAAACACAAAGTAAACAATAATTTCTAGAAAATAAGAAAATAAAAATGAAAAATGACAAAATCAAACACTACCTAATGTTCTTATGTCCATCATCTCATTCGGGAGAAAATTTCTGATAGTGCGTCTCAATTGAGATTCGAATCTTAAATGTTTGATTATCTACTGAAAGACCTGACCGTTGTACTGGTAGTCTTGAGGTTATATTTTTTATTTTATCAATCTAATATAAGGATGCATTAGGGAAGCCCCACACTATCATATATGACATTGTTGACGATTTTTAGAGGAAAAAGAATTGTTATTTTTTTTCCTATAGTGACAAATAATGATGCATGAAATATAGTGACTTCAACGATGATGAAAGAAGAACACTTGTGCATAAAGAAACAATTGATGCAATTGAAAACGAAAGATCACTCATTATTTTAATATATGGTTATTATATGAATTTGAAAAAGACTTGCCACTTCACTTAAAGATTTTATATGAACTTGTTTGGATGTTCTTTGTAGATGAGTGAGTGAAATGCAAATGGTGCAAAAGTATTACAAAAGAGCAATAGATATTGTGATGAGACACAACTTGAATCTACTATTAATGTTACAATCAAGGGATTATTTCCATTATTTGTGCTATTAAGAATTGTTGATAGAGATAGAAAGCCAATCATGGAATTTGTGTATGATAGGTAAAGAACAACAAAGGGGCATTAATGACTTTTTTAAAAGAATGTAGAAGCTTACATATGACACATGAATTGATTGTTAAACATACGAAGGGAAAATTGGAATATTGTTGTGTATTACCTCCTACTATTTTACTAATATGGCAATTTATGAAAAGGTGCACTTATGTTTTTAAAATAACTAGAGATGCATCATATTTTGGAATGATCAAAAGGTACACATGTTTTACAAAATACCCTTCATCCAACTCACTTCATCAAACTCATTATCATTCAAATCAATAATTAACTAACAAATCGACTAAAAATGATATTAGTCGTTTGACTAATCGATTAAAAGTGGCTCCAGTGACGCTCTTGAGATTCTCTTATGTTCTTTTATGTTCATTTTTTCAGGTTTTGAGTACCTTATGGTCATCAATAACTTTTTTTCAAAAGTAATTTTATCAAATAAGCACCATTGCACGCTTGGGGTTTCCTAAGTTTTATCAATGTTCATTTTTTTTATAGGATCATCAAGTACTTGACCGAGCAATCAATTGAAAGTGGCTCTAATCAATTGGAAATGATTCTAGTTGATTACTCATTGAGTATTTTTGCCCAGGGCAATCAGGGCCCATAAATTAGTAGGACCCTAATTTTTAGGTTAAATTTTATATTCTTAGCTTTTAATTATTGTCTCTCAAAGAATATTAAAAGTATTCTTTAATCGGATCCCAAAAAAAATTGAGCAGTCAATTCTATAATTCTTTGCCCATCTGTCCATCTAAAAAAAATTAAACGGTCAACTAGTTTTTAAGCTCTAATCGCCGATCCTTTTTCTGTTCATTCCATCAAGCACAAGCACCAGATCTCAAACAAGTTATGGATCTTGTCACCAGATCCTTTTTGTGTTCATTCCACGAGTTGTGGATCTCTGTCGCGAACTACACCCACAGGCTACAATCGCTTCTACAGTTCCACACGCCGCGAAAGTGCCCCTCCATATTAGGTTTTATTATTCTTTACTTATTGCTTATTGCTTATTGTTCATAATTATCTATCATTATAAAACAACTATTTGGATATCAAAAAAGATAAAAAAAAGAAAAGAAAAAAGAGAAAGAGATAGCCCAAAGCTTAAGAGGTTCATTGAATAAATATTTTAGTAAAGAATCACATGACACAATGGAAAATTTAGTTTAGATTTTAACTAATAAATTAAATGCAAATGAAGATTTTGTTGAAAACAAAAATGATAAAAATAAAGAATTTGTAAGAAACGAAAGTGATGAAAATGAGAAATTTGTAGAAAATGAGAACGAAGAGAATAAAGATTTTAATGATTTAGATGAAATTAAAATTGATAAAGCTAAAGATATTGATAATTATTGTGATGATAAGCATACAAACGAATATCAATGTTCGACACCAAGATATGATTTGAACATATTTGATCCAAGAGTTTGGGATAATCTTGATACAAAAATGAGA
>JBBMKF010466684.1:0-10897 GCA_037834155.1 Curcuma caesia | reverse complement strand
TGGCCCAAACTCGGCCCATCTTTATTTACACTTGTCGCCATCCCTGAATTCCAGGATCCGATGGTTTTTGATCTTCCCGTTTCCCAACCTCACTTCGCGCAGGTGCCGATTTCGTCGTCCTCGGCTCTCTCGCTTCCTCTCCAGGCGTGGTGAAGTCTTCTCCAGGTTCGCTTCTGGGCAGGTAAAGTTGATCTCTGTCTGCATCAGTTTATCCTTTGTCGGTTTCTCTGGGTATCGCGATCCAATCGCCTGATTTCTCCTGTTTTTAAAAATCTTCTTTCACTGATAGAAGTCCAATCTTTCTCTGGATTTCTCATATTTGTCAGATCCCTCTCGGTTTCTCCCTGCTCGATATGATTTTGGTTGAGAGATTTTAGGTTTATTTGTTTTCTCCCCCTCCCCCAAAAGTTAGGATTTTTCCTTGATTTTTTGTTCTAAAAAAGGAGTTTTTGGGTTGGGTTGGCTTGTCTTGAAGACAGGCTTCCTGGTCGCTAGGAATGGATCAGCCACCGGGTCACCCCGTCCCTCCTGTGATCGGTGTCGGAGTTCCCTATCCCGCCGCTGGCGGCGCTGGTCCGTACCAGGCTTATCAGAACCTCTTCCACCAGCAGCAACAGCAGCAGCAGCAGCATCTGCAGTTGTTCTGGGCTGAGCAGTACCGAGAGATTGAGCAGACCACCGACTTCCGCAACCACAGCCTCCCTCTCGCCAGGATTAAGAAGATCATGAAGGCGGACGAGGATGTGCGCATGATTGCCGCCGAGGCCCCTGTGGTTTTCGCCCGCGCCTGCGAGATGTTCATCCTGGAACTTACTCACCGGTCTTGGGCTCACGCAGAGGAGAACAAGCGTCGGACACTGCAAAAGAACGACATAGCGGCGGCTATCAGCCGCACTGATGTGTTCGATTTCCTCATCGATATTGTGCCAAGGGAGGAAGGGAAGGAAGACGTCGCCCACACACTTGGAGCTCCGCCTACCGACCCTCTCTCTTACTACTATGTCTCTAAGTAGCATCCTCACGACCTGAGCCTTTTAATAAATCCATGTTAGTGTGATCTTAAGCATAAACACCAATTTGGTCTATTGTGATATTATCATCTGAAAACTAAATTCCAGTAGAACTTTCTTGCCGTGGCTGCTAATGAGTTATTGTTCTTCAGTTTATACTTGTTTAAGTGTGGCTCGTTTAATTGCATGTATGTTCATGTCAATTATACGACAACTGATGTGCTGTTAAGTTGTTTGTTAAACTTCTTTGGTTGTGCTATATGTTGCACTAACAAGTATTGTAAAAAAAATTTTAGTTGGTCCATAGTTGTCTGGTTGTTAGAATTATTTCTCGCATGCAAATGAATTGTTGAGTTAATCTGCCACAAGAGTAAGGTAGCATTATTCCTCATCCTCGATCTTAAGTAGATCTTTACATTTTTCTACAAGTACTCTGCTTGTTGCCTTATCCTTTACATTTGTTTGAAAGTGATATGTATGCTGATCTCTCATGCAAATTATAGGATAGAGTGGTTGTTTGACAATGATGAAATAGGTACAGTGTGTTCATTATAGGCCTTTTACTTTTGGTTTATGTTGTCTCATTGATCTAGAGTTGTGTTTCTGATATTAATTGATTTGGTTGATATTTTAAACTAAAGGTGAAGCCAAAGCTTGTAAAAGAAGACAACATGTTTGGTTATCAGAAAGAGTAGGGCTATTCTTGATTCTAGCTGATGTCTGATTATGTGTTGTTTTCCTTTGAAATCACTTCTATTTCCTGGATTATGTTGTGAGAATCTTCATATACAATCTTTTTGTGTTTTTTAGTTGCTGCAAGTCAAATTTCGGCTTTTGTATCGATTGGAGGATTCTTGAAAACCTGTTTCTATACATGTATCATCCTTTTATTCCTTCGTTTCTTCATCTTGGTTTCTGTTTCATGTGTTTTAGGGTTTGGGGTTTTATGAAGGCTTTCAAAGGGGCCTTGATTGACTTAAATTGAATGTATGGTCAAAGTTTGTAGATTGAATTGTTCTTATTTATTTTGTTAGTACTTGAAGATGCTAAAAGGATATTTTGTTAGTTCTTGACCATGAGGTGGGAACAACAAGATTAAATCCCTTACAACAGTACGATTACACATCTAACTAGTTTACCATAGACCAAATAATTGTCGATAAGGGACTTTTGATTGACTGAAGTTGAATGTCAGATTGAATTACTCTTATTCATTTTTTTTACTTTCAGTCTCAGTATTAACAGTGTTGAAGAAACCAATTGGTGGATAAACAGATAGCATATGTGAGCCTACTAGAAAGGTTTTACACACTATTAGGAATGACAAGTTTAGATGCACTGAACTTTTGATAACTTTAGTTTCTTTCATCCTTTGTATTTATCATCTCTATTGTGTTGGAAAACATTGTCCTTCTGTACTTATGATTTGACATCATATGCAGGTTTAGATGCTCTGTACTTTTCATTTCTTTACCCTTTCTTTCTCTGTACTTTTATCATCTTTTGTGTTGGAGAACATATGTCCTTGATTGTTCATGGTGTTCGATGTCAATTTTTTATTTCTTGAGTTTTAGATTTGATCTGTTCATAACATAATGCATGAATTGTAAAGGCCAAGAGAAGGTTACTAGCATGTAGTTGCAACTCAAACCTTTTTATGTATAGAACAGTAGCAACTCAGGGAAAGATGGCATTACCTCCTGTTCAGCTATTTTTCTTTTGATTCTTGTACTTTGCCTTTTCATTGCATATGCACAACAGGAGCAAACCCTAGCTGATGCAATGCATTCATCTTTTGTGCTGTGAGTCTGCAAAGAAGGGTTAAGCTACTCATAATATCATTACCAGCATAAGGATGCTTTTGATCATTATAGTATAGTTTATTCTTAGAATATGTGATTTGTAGTTATTTTTACAGAAGCCAAAAGTCAAGTCAGACTAAGAGAGATTTAGATTTGATCAACCCATTCTGCGGCTTGTTGGGTTGGTCGGCCGGTGGAGCCATACCTAGACTTGAGTTTATCTAGGCTGAGCCGCCCCCGCCCTCCCGCACTTGCTGACCAAACTATACCTAGCATGGCATGTCCTATATCTTATTGGGTCGAATCAAACATGGCTCAAAGCCTAACTATACTCCTTGACTGACTCAAGGGCATTGCTTTTAGTAGTTATGATGGCTTTGGAGAAAAAAAGACTTACTAACTTTTCAATCTTCTTCTCACTATGAAAAACATGTTTTATAGGAAGATCAGAGAAAGGTTTGGTATATTAAGAAGTTTGTGAAATCGGATTAAAAATAATGAAAGATATTCTAATTAAATTAGAATTTGGACCAAGAAAGAACATAATCTTAGTGCTCGATGGCATTAAGAACATAATCTTAGCGTTCGAATGATATTCAGTCTAGATTTGAAAACCCTATTTAGTGGGAATAGAATCTACATGGCTTGGTGGAGAGTGAAATCTTGTATACTTTTGGTTCTTGTGGGTGTGGACCATTATTCCCTCGACTTCACATGAGAAATTTCCCCACAAATTAAAAAAGAGAGCATAGTAAATAGAAGTTGAGGCACCCTCCACTCCAACTTGCAAGGATCATCCACTAGACGAGAATAATAAGATCCCTTCTTAGTTGACTGCCTCTTTTATAGTAGGCAATTGGAGTCATAGCATCAAGTCTTAAAATAGTCTAAAAATTTAAGAAAATTTGTAGTTAAGCTCTACTTAACCACTAAAGAAAAAAATATTAACTATACTATTTAATAAAGAAATTCAATATTAAAAGAATGACATGTAAAAAAAAAAATCTAACAATTCTATTTATCATAACAATTATGACATAAAATATATTTAGTATGACTCCAAAAGATAATCACCCTAATTTATGCACATATCTCTCCTCTTCTCACGTTCAAAGTTGACCCACTGAAATGAATAATATTTAGGTACTGATACCACGTTTGGTCCAGTGTGTTCGATCGACAGTTAGGTGCTTTGATTATTGAAGGAAAAGTCAAAGTTAAAAAGAAAACAAAGTAACAAATTGCCATTGAACTTGTGAGTTGAAATAGAGCTGAGTGAGTCCAACAAGGAAGTTAAAATGAGCTAGTTGAGTCAAGCGGAGTGTGCGAGCTGATCGAGACCGAGCAAGTATATCAATTGAGCCAGACTAAGTGAGTCGGTTAGGTCGGGTGTTTAGGACAATTGACCAACTTAATTGGGTTCCAAAACAGTGAACTAGAGGCCAGTCAAAGCAACAATCTAGGGAACCGAGAGGAGGAGGAGTGGATGTGAGAAGAAACAAGAGCAGAACACTTTGCATGCCTGCAGACCTCTCAATCGAGTGAACTCCCAGCAAAATGAATGCGAGGAAACCACAAACCCAAAAGATCAATTGCAATCAAAAGAAGAGAAGCAACACCAGCTTCCCCAGCATCAGTATTCAATGCCTGCCCTCCTTTTTCTCCACCTACCTATAAAACCCATCATCATGTGAGAAGAAGAGGAGGAGGAGGAAGGGGAGAAAAGGCAGCAAAGATAAAGAAAAAGCAGAGCTCCATCCTCATTGCTCCTCGCCCACATGCAGGGAATTCTATAATAACACCTGCAGGTTAATTAATGGCGGACTAATCTCCCTCCCCGTTCTTTTAATTTATGTTTCGGAAGATGATGCTTTGGAGGAGGAAGAAGAAGACGACGAGCATGCGAATGTAGGAGGAGGATCTTACTTGTGTCTGCTTCAGATCGATTCCATGGCTGCTTCTTGGGGCCGCAGGCCGGCGCAAGTTGTCGCCTTTCTTGCGCTTTTAGTGCTCGCGGAGGCGGCGGCGGCGGAGGGGGGAAACGACACGGCGGTGCGGTCCGGCGAAGAGCTGCAGAAGTATAAGAGAATAATAAGATCGCAACTCCAGAAGATTAATAAGCCTGCAATCAAGACAATCCTGGTAAAAAAAATCCTCTGGTTTGGTTTGATTAATCGTTACAAAAAAAAAATGTCCAAGTCAATGCTCTGTTTTGGTTGCGGAGCAGAGTCCTGACGGCGACCTCATCGACTGCGTTCCAACGCACCTGCAGCCGGCGTTCGATCACCCGGTTCTGCAGGGATCGGAAGCAGTGGTGGAGGATCCGCCGGAGAGGCCTAAAGGATACGAAAACGGCAACGCCGCCTTGGCCGACGCCGGAGGCGGCGGAGGAATCCAGCAGCTCTGGAGTAGCGGCGGCGAGACGTGCCCGGAGGGCACCGTTCCGATACGGAGAACCAGGGAAGAAGACATACTCCGAGCCAGCTCGGCGAGGAGCTTCGGCAGAAAGCCCCCGGCTCCGGCGGCCACCACGGAAAGAGATTCCGTCGGCGGAAGCCATGAGGTACTATTGATAATTTCTCATGACGTCATAAATTATTAAATTAAACGAGTCAAATCAATTAGCTGTACGCGTCGATATTGAGATAAATAGATGCCAATAAAATCATCACATCCAATAAAAAATTTCTAATTAAATTGAATTTTGACTCAACTTGAAATTTAAATCTAAAAACTGTTTTTTTCTTCCCTAATTTATATTGCGAATATACATACTGTATTTAATTGCACATGAACTCCTTCACCAAGTCAAACTGATGTTAGAATTAAATAATACTCTAATTTTATATTTATTTATTTCTGGAATTCTTTTAGGAAAATACAGGATATTAATTATATGAATTAATGAAATGTTTAATGTGGGGATGCATCCAGCATGCAGTAGGTTATGCTGTGGGAGAAGAACTTTATGGAGCCAAAGCCAGCTTAAATGTGTGGGCTCCAAAGTTGAGTTCTTCTTCCGAGTTCAGCTTATCGCAAATTTGGATCATCTCTGGATCCTTCGCTACCGATCTCAACACCATCGAAGCCGGATGGCAGGTACATATATACATACATACATATATACATACGTACCTACAAGCCTAACTTAATATTTCAATATGTACGATTTTAGATAAACTAGTTAAATTGGTTGGTCCAACTGACTTTAATAACACTGAAAGAAGCCACACCATGAAGTCATTATAGTGTGGAAAGTCATGGGCATCTCCACTTTTCCTTTAGCTTAATTTAGTGCTTTTGTCCAGGCTTTATGAATGTTTTTTTTATAAAAAAAATGGCGAGTTAATTAGTTATCGAATTTGTTTTTCTAATTTCATTATCATCTACCAAACAGAGACTTTACTGACTCATAGGTTGTGTCTGCATCAACATTAACTGATCAACCTAATTCAGGCCAAAATTCTGACTTCAATAGTTTTTTCTCAACTGATGGAGACAACAGGCCAAAATAGTAGGTGATGCTTGATTCATGATTTTCCTATAAGAATTATCTGATGAAAATGGTTAGAAATATATATATATATTTAGTGTGATAGTGAAGAAACATTGCAACAAATAAACAAGAATGATTTTATTTTTCTTCTATCTTAGGTGAGTCCACAGCTGTATGGTGATAGCTCTCCTAGATTTTTCACTTATTGGACAGTAAGTCTCTATTCTTTTTTCTTCAAGAAAATAATTCCTTTATTTTCATTGCACTCTTACAATCGATATACATCCTATAGACAGATGCATATCGAGAAACAGGTTGCTACAACTTACTATGCTCGGGCTTCGTCCAAACAAGTAATAGAATTGCAATAGGTGCTGCAATATCTCCAGTCTCAGCTTTTAATGGCAAGCAATTCGATATCAGTCTCTTGATATGGAAGGTAAGCTACATCTATCAACTCTTAATAAAAATGTTAACTAATTAAAATCTGCTATATAAAGTTTAGTCTTCTATTCAACTCTACTAAAGAAACTTTAAGTTATCTATCATACTTCCTTTGACTTTGCTGCTCTTCAGCTTCCACTTTGAATGCCACTATTTGCTGTCCTCAATTGAGATAGTGGTAGATTCAGAATCCTCAGTTCACTCGGTGGATTCCAAGTGGACACTTGTAAAGTGCCTTACACTTTTAAGAATTGGTCTTTGACTCATTGATACTCTGTAAAGATTATAATTTTACAGACTAAAGTGAATCTGATTAGCTGAAAGAAATGGCTAAAGTATTTTCTTCAGTAACAACGTTGTTCCAATGGTTGAGTGAGTTAAATTTGAGAATGTAGGATCCAAAGCATGGGAATTGGTGGCTGGAGTTTGGTCCCGGGGTGCTGGTGGGCTATTGGCCATCCTATTTGTTCAATCACCTCGCGGTACATGGCACAATGGTGCAATTCGGAGGTGAGATCTTCAACACTCGCCCTGCCGGCGTCCACACCTCCACTCAAATGGGCAGCGGGCATTACGCCGAGCAAGGGTTTAGGCAGGCGGCTTACTTTAGGAACTTGCAAGTGGTGGACTGGGACAACAGTCTCATCCCTGCAGCAAACATAAAGGTCATTGCTGATCATCCAAATTGCTATGACATTCAAGCCAGAAGCAATAATGTCTGGGGAAACTATTTCTACTTTGGAGGACCAGGAAGAAGCATCAGATGCCCTTGAGTATAGTACAAACTTTGAGGAATTAAAACTAGTATTTTCTTTATTTTTATTTGTTCTCATTAGTTTGATTCGGTTTTACTCTTTAATTGTAAAATTTTGGAAAAGTTACAGTGGAAGAATACATCAAATTTTGTGATCCTTTACTCACAATTTCTAGCTCATTAATTAGACTGTTGCACAAACAACTGCATACAGCTCAAAGGTTTTTAATGATTTATTGACTTTCCTTTAAGTTTGTCAGTACAATTCCAGCACAAATCAATTTTCTAGTAAAATGTCATAATCTGTAATAAAAGCTTCGCATCGATCAAGATAGCAAGGGGATTTAATCACTGTCTTTGTTCATAGCTAATCATCAAAAACATTTTGGTCCCACTGCCAAATTAATTAGCATAATGTAGTGAAACAAAAGGCTGGGAACAAGTTTGGATTAATTTCTTTTTCATTTAAAAAAAAATAGTTTGCTCCCCTTTTCATTTCACCTATCCGTTTTATTTGGGAGGAACAAAATTGAAGAGAAAGAAGATTGAAGAGGGAGGGGAGTGGAGGAGGAAGAAGAGGTAAAAAAATTGAAGGTACCTACATTTTGTTTTAAGATGTGAAGGTTAGTGATGACTAGCAACCATCAGCCAGCAAGTGGTCACCAAAAGTGGAGTTCCATACGATCGTCGTCATCGACCAGTGATGATGTTCGATGATCATTGGCCGGCAACCAATGGTGGCAGTTTTGGTGGTGTCAAACAACAAGTGGTTATGGACAATTAAGGACGAAGTAATGGTCAATGGTGTTCATGGAAACATGAGTACAGTTGTATTCTATCACTTCTCTCCCTTACCCTCAAATCCATTCAATTCTGGATGGATCAGTTTTGTTGGAAAGGAGAGGCCAATGTGTTTCATGCCTCCACTTTTCTATTCATTCCAAGAAAAAAAAGCATTCTTATGAGTTTATAACCACCCTAACAAAACACATTAAAAAAGACATTGAAAATCATTATTAAGATGCTTTTGTTATAGTAGAATCGTATTTATTAATTATATAAATAATTGATAAATATAACAAAAACTTTTAAGAACAAAAAAATGCAAACAAGAACAACATGAATATATTTCCAAGCTCACCAATAAATATGTAAATCTTAAAAAAAAATGCATCCATCATATAATGCAATGGAAGAAAAATCAAGAAAGGGGAAACTTTGGAGATCCTACCGTTATGAGATCGTATAGGTTGCTTGGTTGATACTGACAAATTCAGCATCCAGGACCTTCCAAATTTAAGTTCACTTCTTTTCATAGAGTAGATTCGAACGCCACAAGAACCTGGACAGACATAGGACTCATGCAGTTGATCTAGTAATTTAAACAATGAACAATAAATTCAAGAAGACTGAAGCTTTTGAGTGAAAACATAGCTGACAGCAAGCAACACATTCAATTGTTAGAACAACAAGATCCAATAGGGTTTGGTCTAAATTCTAGTTGAAGGTCAGAGTGAAACTACAACTCATTCTTGCCGGTATTTGAATCTTTGAAGAAACAATGTTTGGAACTTTAGTAAGCACATATCTAATGTAACATAAATTGTTTAATATCTGTTCCTATGCATCTCATTTTCATGGAAGCCATAGTTCTCAGCAATTACCTAAAATTTCCCCCCATTTTGATCAGATCATTTTTCTTGAAATCATTTGAAAATTCAGGGTCTAACCTAGAGCTGGCAACAATTTGAGAAACCAACAGGAGAGAAAAAAAAGAGCATATCCTTGCTTCTCAATTATGAATCTTCAGTTATCTTGGCAAACCTTACCTTTGAATATACTATACATCTTGGTGAATGCAAGACTGCAAGAGGAGTTGAAAATGCATGTGTCAACCTATCTCAAAAGCTTTCTAACCAATTTGCACCTATTAATGGTAGCAACATTGACAAGGGGGACTAGAAGGCTTCAAAAGGGCACACAAAAATGCCAGAACTAGAGAAGTAATTGGTGTTTCAAATCATGAAATAGAAGGGTTTACTAAAGAACTTTCGCTTCAGAGTAATTAGGTCAAAAACCAGCAAGGGCTCACTCATATATGAGAAAAAAAAGATTAGATAGTGGATTCAATACGCAGGAATCTGCTTTCATCTTTCAATCAAATGGCCTAATCCGATGGAGGAAGAAGAGTTCCTTATTGAGTTCAACTCCAATCACATGGCTATACTTTTGACATTTATAACCAAAGATGAGAACGGAGATGCATAAGAATAAGAACATAATAGATGCTTGCACCCAACTAAGTTAACACAGGAAGAAACAAACCTCAACTCAACCCAACCCAAGCAGTTGATTCAGATGGCAACAAACCACATTCAATGCCCAATGTGGATGGCTAGTTTTTTAAGAATAAACTGAAGAAACGTAAAAATATCGGTCGACCAATAAAGCAGATATGGCATCAAAATGAATTCTCATGTTGATGTTACAAAACTAGTCAATCATTTAGAGAAATTCAGTTATCGTGGGCAATAGTTTATAGGATTAACAATATCCAAAGATGAAATGGATCTTAAGTCCAATTTTGCGAAGTGAGAAAACAGATAAGAAACATATCTTTGCAGATCAGAACGAGTTGTATTCACTTCAGTGAATCGATGACAACTGCAAAGGAAACCACCGGAACGAGCTCGAACAAATTAATGTATGGAATGTAGCGATACCTGAGTCAGATGTCTCGGAAAATTGGGTGCCTGAAACAAAGCCACCGCCTCCGTGCCGGTGATCCTCCATGCCGATCCAAATCAACGCCCGCACACCGGCGACCTAATCCGGTCTCGTCGGCATTTTCACACCAAAAGGAAACGAGAAAGAAAACCACAAGTCTCGAATCCACCACGAGATCAAGCTCCAACGGACGCCAAAAAGAGAGCTTCAAGCTCGATAGGAAGCTGCAACTCAGCCGCCTTCTTCCGCAAGACTGAGAAGGCGGAAACCTATATGGAGAAGATCGATCTATGTTCCCGGACTCCGGTTGTTCCGATCCAGGGCAAGAAGCAAGAGGAGGACGGAGAAGGAGCTCGCGGATGTGGACTTTCTGGCAGCACTGTTTGCAATTTGAAATGACGATTGCGGACGGTTTGTGTTTTTAGTCCCACATCGCGTATTGGCGGCCGAGGCAACAGGCGGACGTGTTTAAGATTGGGTCCTTGTCGAGCGTTGGACCATACTTACCTGGACGGGGTCGACGGGCGATCAGGAAGGTTCGTGGCCTAAATCAACGGCCTCCATTGCACACAGGAGGTGCGTTGGTTTACCATCTCCCCAAGTGGGAGAGTGGACGTCATAATTTGTGATAGAGGGGGTACGCGCTTGCGCGGCCCCTGCCAAT
>JBBMKF010466683.1:16241-27696 GCA_037834155.1 Curcuma caesia | reverse complement strand
GATTTATGTATCATTACAACTATAATTGCCTATTACAACAACCAAATGCTGATTCTGCTCCTACCTACTAATCTACCTATTGACTAATTCTTCACTACATAGTACATTCTTTTCTACTCTAATTGAATGCTAAATGTGGGATTCGACTGTTAAATTTTCATTTCCAGCAAAATGTCTCAAGGCATGCCTCCTACCACCATCTACCAAAAAAACGTGCTTGTCCTTTCAGACAAGGCATCGGAATTTAAAGGCCAAGAATGTACAAAAGTTTACAAACCCTGTAACCTATGGGATCTCTATGCCCATAAAAGCTTTCCATGTAGCCAATGAAGTGACTAGTCAAGCTCAACACTGGCAGTTGACAGTGACAACTAAGATCAGACATCAAAGGATACTCAGCTCTTCCACTTTTATAATACTTTCCTTTGATACATATAAACAAAGTTGTCATCAATATTTTCTTCTCCGGGCTGCATCGGTGTTGTATGAATGCATGGCGAACCCTGTTTTCACCAGTGTCCTCTTTTTTAAATCTCAGGGCATTAGACACTGGTGAAACCTCTTTCATCAGTTTGCTGTCTCTGCATCATCAGCAAATCAATTGCCTGGTATTCACCTTTAAATCTGTCCACAGGGACCCAAAGCCACCAAGAATGGAAAAGAGCATTTGAATAATTCATCCTTGAACTTATCCACCAGGTTCTCTTGGTTCATGAGGCTCCATATCCTTCTTCAGTGCCCTTTCTTTGGAAAAAGAACCAACAGGGACATAAAAATACCCCTTGGAAGGCCGTTGATTTTGCATTGATGTTTGATCTGACAATAACGCAAGATCCTGAATGGCCTCCTGCAACATAACAAAATGAGATTGAACAAGTTAACAAAAATACAACAGTTATAATTAATTGAAAGCAGACATACCTTTTTTTCCTTAATTTTCCTGTTCCCATCATCTACAGATATCCGGAAAGCCATTGATGCTGATCTCCGTGGAAGTTGTTTACCAGCAAGAGAATCCCGCTCTGCTAATTTTCGTTTGATTGATGATTGTGATGTGGAACTGTCGTCAGTATGTCTGTCCACGTCCTTATTACTCAAAGAAAATCTAATTTTGCGTTTATTAGAAAAGGTACTGTCCACAGTAACTTCATCTGATCTCAGAACCATTCCACTGTGTGATCTATTATTTATAGATGTAGTAGCTGATTCTGAACTGGCACCAGGATGCAAGAAAGAACTGGTTGCAAGTGCCGAGTATGCAGTAGAATCCCTTTTCGAAGCAAGTATATCATGTGAACAAAGAAGCAAGTCTTTCTGTCAAAATTGGACTAGTTAATGAGCCATTTACTCAGAAGTAAACCAGTTACTGAATTATGCCATTGAAATAACTGAAAAGAAAAAACTTAAGAGGCAAAAACAAAAAACAACTCTGAATATACATACAATGTTGGGGCTTTGGGTTAATCATTCATAAAAAGATGTTAGCAAAAAATATCAGATGAAATTTGAATAAATGCCTTAAACCAGACACTAAAATTGCAATATCATCATACCTTCTACTGGCAATGCGAACACAAATTTAAGGTCCCAAGATGACCCATGCAAAAGATATAAAGGCCCAAATTAGAAAATTTTAAGAAAGTGAGGGGGGAAATGGGCTGAGACCTATAAAATAAGATGCAATGCTTTTGACATGTTCAAAGATATCCAAATGAGTTACTTTCGAGAATTATAGTTTGATGAATTATGCTTTAAAAAGAATTAAGTGAGGTTATTGAGGTGATCAAAAATATAAATGTAATTCAAGAGTCTAAACAAGGTTTCAGAAGGTCTAAATAGGTGATGTGGGAACACATGCAAGGCCTATGCAGTCAATACTGAAATATTAAAAATTATCCTATGCAGTCATTTCAAGTCAATTTGTCTACATTAATTTAGATAAACCACATAAAACTTTTTTACCCTGTACAAAATTAAGTTCATTATTATCTTGTTTCTACAAGCCTAGAATCATATCAAAATGGAACTTCCTACCTAATATTTTCAATAAATTATCTAAATATTACTACTTCCAAGAGCTAAAGCAAAGAGTTTAAAACCATTTGATTCAGTAACTGAATAAAATATTTTCCTTTGTTCAGTTCAATAGATCTAGTCAATATTCTTGAAACCACTGCTAGTGGTAACACTAACAGGATGGGAATCTTTAGATATCAAATCAGATGTGTTGAGCAATGAGCCAACCCATCAAGGTAGGTAAATAACCATTTACTTTTGCAGTGCCAAGTCATCATATGAAATGGTAGTTGGAACTTACAGATGATCGTTCTCACAGATGATCAATGTGTTCTAAGAAATGTAGCAGTCAAATGTACTGATTGACCTCATCGATGGGTTTGATCATTAGTTAGGTGAGGGTTTTGATTGTTATGGAGCTAATGCCCAAATGATGTTTAAGTATTGGAAGATATTGAGATCAGGAATGGGTAATATCCTTGTACTCTGCAATTGTCTAATCCATGTATAAGTTGACGATTGGACAATATTGTGGTTGGATGGAAACCAACGTCAGTGTGATATCTTGTCTTGCATATTTGCAGTATGCAATGTGCAGCTGTTTGTACGAGCCACCCAGTGGTGGAGGTTTGGGATATAAGGACGTGTAAGTGATCTTCTGATACAGATAGGGATATACAACAGAAAGAACGGTTCCAGAGGAAAACAAGCAGGGATGATGTGGATAAGCCTATGACGTTATCTATGGACGAATCAGAGTTGGTGGTTGGATAGGTTTTGATTTCATTGTTGTCTTAGGTTTAGTCTTTCCATACGGGATTTCATAAGCACGAGTTATCATGATTCTTGTCATGCTTTCTACTTGATTTATTGCAACACTGATAAGCATAGAATAGAAGCATAGGATCGTAAAATACAACAATTGAGCAAGACTTTTTAGAAATACATTTGATATATATAAATTATTATATCCATTGTGTGAATATTTAAATATTATGATTCTATTATTATGAGCATAAACAGATTTTTCATATAGTAAATATATAAAAAATACAATTAATTTTTCATTTTTATATAGCAAGTAGAAACCTCTATAAGATGAACCATAATTATAATATAGATGATAATAACAATAATAATTAAAAAGAATTCTACTTAGGAGTCAACAAGGATCTTATATTACAAAATTTTCTCAAATGATATAGCACAAAAAATTTATTTGCTACAGTTAATATCAATGCTAAAATGTAAATATATTATAATCAAGTTGATGGGACCAAGATCTCATGTAGGAACCATAAGTAGGATCAGATCATAGGATCATAACATTTTCTTGCAATTGATATCCTACTTGGATCTAGATCATTTAGTTTGGATCGTAAAATCCTAAGGCACAAGTCACAATTTTGACTACCATGCTCACAATTGCTTATATATTTCAATGACTTGCACAATATATTAAGATATATGTTCATACATCAATGCGGTATCATAATTATTTGACCTCAATGCAGTATCATAAGTATTTGTGTTACCTCAATGCAGTTATACAACGCATCATTGTTTTACAGATCAAAGCATGATAAATGGTGGAGTAGGAGAGGCAGCGAGTCAGAATTAGGAAGTTCTAGGGTGGATGCAGGGAGGTAAGGCCCCTGAAGAGAAGCAACTGCCACAGGTGTGAGCAGTGGGAGGTGTCTAATCTTAGGGAGCTTGATGTAGCATATGTAGGCATTTCAAATGAAGACAGTAGAGTCATTAAAGCTGGGATTAGCAGAGGGCAGGAAAGGGAAGAGGTTTGTGATTGATATTAAAATTATGGTTAGGGGAAAAGGCTGCTGAGAAGGGAAAGCGAGGAGCACAGGGAGAAGTCTTGGACGGTTAGTGTAGGTAAAGGAGAAAGAGGCTTCTGGGAGATGCATAGGCAGGAAGTCACAGGTGAAGTGTCATGCTTCCTAGGGCTGCAAGAAGCAAAATTGTGGGATAGATCGTACAGGGAAGCAGATGGGGGAGTAGAGAAGAGGTAGTGGCGGAGCAGGGAGTCGAATAGGCACAGGAAGCTGAGGAGAACATGAAGCACACAGAGGCAAGATGAGGGAGATCGAAATGGGAGTTTGCGATTAGGACACAAATTCCCAGACACGAGATCTAGTTGTTCAATCTGGAAGAGCAGACAATCGTAACCATGCATTAATCTCAAATTTGGCCAAGTGTCACAAAAAGAGATACTCAAACACACCCTTTAATATATATACAATTAGTCTGTGGTACATACATTTACATGTGTGAGGCAGTAAGCTGATTGCATACTGCCTATATGCTCTTTTATCATGATTATATTATCCATATTGCTTTTTGTGTCTCTACTTTGCACATTAATTTTGTGGATTAAGTTGGTTACAAACATTGGGTGTTTGTTAAATTTCTCAATAAAGATATATTATCTTATGCTTCCACTACCAGATAAGCTCACGCATGCGAAACCTCTATTGTTCAGTTGATTGACCCCAAGCAAGGTGAGACAAGCATTCAATTGCAAGATCTAAATTAAGTTTGTTTCATAAGACTAACAAAATATCCATCATCCATAATTACACAAATTATCTTGAACTTTCACATCTTAACCCCATACACAATAAAATTCCGTCATTGTAAGTTCAATAAGCATAGCATAACACTTTCTTCTTGTTTGCTACAGGTTCCTAATTCATTGAGAATGTTTGAAGAAATTTTTGTCCCATAAAGAACTACCAATATGTTATGTTATTATAATATATGTAGTTGTCTCTAATGTAATTCAATTAGATTGATATACTCCTTTTAACTTGGTATTACAAGGGGCAGTCTGGCCAAAGTACTATGGCATATCCAGAAATAGCACGATGCACTCTGGATCAAATAGGTTCACCATACTTACCACTGGCTCCGACGGACAGATGTATGGGAGTGGCAAGCCAAACATAAAGACTCCCCACTCATTAAAAAACTATTGCAAATATGGGATCAGATACTATCCTCAATTGGATCCGCAGAGTTAGCCCAGTAGAGATTGGCAGGTTTGTTCAATCAACTCCGTGGTGGAGTTTGACAAGCGTATGACTTCTTCTGAGATACTAGAGCCTGAAAGCCTTGGGCATGGACAATATGTAACAAATATCTCTAGCCGAGCTATGCCTTCACACTATAGCTACTGGCACTAGCACATACTGGCACTAGCACATCGGAGGTTACCTACCAAGGATCGATTAGAGTACATAGAGGATAAATGCTGCACATTTTGTGGTGCTACAAAGGTGACACGATCATATTTTTTTCAAATGTCCGCAGATCCACCAACTATGGGGGCAAATCAGAGAATGGCTGCATATGACCCAGGAGATGACTATCTATAAGAGGATGTTATGGATTTTTGGACACCAATACTGATAACCGACAATTTGACATATTATTTTAGTGTGTTATTTGGTGTTGTTAATCTGCTCATATGCTTAGTTTAGCACCTTATATCATGTTTTTATGATTTAAGGGTTATTTTGAGCTTCATTGTAATTTTCCTACATTTATGGTATTATTTCTTAAAATGTGAATGTGGTTATGTAAGAAATCAAAATGAGTCATGAACTCAAGTCAAACCGAATCAACTTTAGCCCAAGGCTAGGGTTAAGGAGAGAAGTCTAACTTGAATTGGAGTTTGTTCAAGATTAAGGGTTGGTTCATCAAGGAACAAAGCAAACAACATGGTTCAATTGGGAGCTTGGTTCATCTTGGTCCGGTTCCCTAGAAGCATCAACGGTTCACCTTCTCAAGCAATCAATGACTCAAGCAATCTTGGTTCGGTTCACATTGGAATTGGTTCACTTGGAGAAAGAAGGGTCGGTTCAATTTTGATTGGAGTGGTTCACTTGAAGCTTCATCCAGTTCACCCCTCAATCAACAAGTTAACCAAGGAGATCGGCAGCCCTAAAATCCGAATCTCAGAACCCATGACCCATCTCATCCTCAATCCTGATCAGAAGCCATCCTCGTGCCATCTCCCTCTTCTTCATCGGCTCACCACCACCTGAGAAGAAAGCGGTTTTACCTTCCACTTGGATCCTCCATCTCTAGCCATCTTCCCTATCTATCTCCATCTTCCACCACTCTTCTTCGGTTTAAAAGGGGAGAGTCGCTCCACATCCGCAACTTCGGCAGCTTCACCTCTCTTCTTAGGGTTAGAAGAGGAGAGTCCATTCCACATCCAATGATGCCCACGAGTTCAACCAATTTAGGAAGAGCTCCACTTCATCCCGCATTCGACTGCTCCGAGTACATTCTTCTCCACCGCCAACAGCTCTCTCCACCTCTCCTCTTCAGGTTATAAGAGGAAAGGTCACCATCACAACATTTCATCCTTCCACAGCCCACAACTGTCGTCCATTCGCAAGCTTCCTTCGATGTGTTGGTTTGTTCTTCTTGGTTGAAAGATTGTAATAGATTTAGCTTTCCATGGTTAGGATTTGTGTGTGCTAAATGTTAGTTCCTGCCTGGATCATGTTTGATTAAATTCCCCTTGCATTTCTATTGCTTTGATTAATTGCAATTTAGAGTGTTAATTTTTCATATTGTTAGTTAGTGTAGAATGGCTTGTTATGTTGCATACTTTGTTGGATTGTTAATTTCTTGTCATGTGTTTGATTCAATTCCCCTTACATTTCCATTTTATTAGTCTTGGCAACCCAAACAAAAACCCCCCTTTATAGCATCAAAATCCAAAACCCCATTTTGAAATAAATTAATTCTAAGATTGTCATTCATCGACTACATTCCTTGTGAGAGACGATCCGGGTCATACTCTATACTATATTAGTATAAAGGGGTTCGATAATTTATTTGATATCGTATCACGACAATATGGTCTTATCAAGTACCAAGGCACTAGTAGGTTAATGCAGGCATGACACCTTATCGTGTCCTCTATGATTCATCATGTCTGGCAGGCAAAGAACTACAACAGGTTTGAGCAGGTACATTTTGATGTTGAGTTGGTATTCAAAAAAGTACAAACCCATATATACAAAACTTTGGACATTTACTCAAATCTGGTACTCCAAGGAAGAGGAGAACAAGCGGCCAAGTGACTTCTATTCTCTCTCTCTACAAGATAGAACTAAATGACAATGGTACAACAATGGTAGATGATTGAACAAGGATGAGCAACCGACAAAGAGGTAGCTCAGACAATAATCACTGTAAGGGTGCGCTGGTCATGCACATTCACTGCAATAGCAAGTAGCAATGGAAAAAGAACTTGTGCAGGGTTGGGAGTAGAAAGGTTGTCACTCCACAAGAGATCAAGAACATAATTCAGGGAGGCTGGGGAAGGGCTTAGCGGCAGATCTTGCAATTAGTAAGAGTACGTGATGATGTGGTTGTCAATTGTTCTCGAGCAACAATGATGGTGATCAATACAAGCTCACCAAATAGAAGCGACAACAATGCAAAACAAATTGATACATGTTTTCCATATAGAGGTGACAAAATGCAAAGCAATCAATACACATGCCCGCAAGAATGTAACGGTACTCAAACAAGAGAACTCATGACTAGGAGAAGATAGGATAGGGCTTCGTGTTGGTATCACATCGACTAGGAAAATGAGGTATCAAGTGATCAGGTAAAAGATTCAAAGAGCGGATTTTCAAGACAAAAAATTCCAGTCCAGTTAATCCAACTAAATATAACGTCTGTACATAACTGATCTAATTATCAAACTTTTCATTTAAATCTCATTCGAGCCTAATTCAAGTCCATAAAGAAATTAAATCAAACTACGACTAACTCCACTCTTAATCAGCTAATTCAACCATAAGTTAATCCTAATTCTGAACCAAAAACCACAAATCAACAACTAACCAAATGTGGTTAAGGTATATCCATTATAGCATCTATCTAATCCTCAATTAAATTTTTTATTATAAGAAAAACATAGTGAAAAAGGAAAAATTCTGTCCAAGGTATGTAAGTGTAAAAGGAATGTTGAAAATGAATATTAGAAAATGTTAAATTTGATTCGTGGATCTCCACTATGACCTCTTTATTTTTCTCCCAATTGTTTTTTTTCTTCATTTTCTTATCAAATAGAAAGCCACAAAAAAATTATATGAAGACAATAATTAAACACAATCCAGCAAAAAATAAGAAATATAGAAAAACAATAACTGGCATGGTCTTGCCAAAATGCATTCTAGTATATGCATGAAAGAAAAGTTAATAACTCTATATAAATCATAGAGTTCCCTAAGTGCAAGAGCAAACCTTGCATTAAAAATAAAATTAATAGGCTTCATTGACTTTACTTCAACACTTAGGCTTTGCTTACATGAGAGAACGGAAATAAAACCGTGGAATTTCCACAGTGAAAAATTTTCCCCCATTTACTTCGCAAAAAAGATTGAATTATTTTCCAATCTTTTGTTTACAAGATGGGCAGACGAAATTACAAATCCGTTCATAGATTAATTTTTATTTTTTATTCGCCCAAATCGGCCAAAAAGCAATTTCCTCCCTCCCAACTCACTTCTCCAACACAACTAGTTCTCGTATGGTAGCAATGGCGATGTAGCGCCCTCGCGGTCAGCAGCCACGCACACGCGAGGTTGCAATCGGAGGCTCTACGCGAGCCGGCAAATTCGCGCGGTTGCGACCGGAGGCCCCACGTAGGGCGGCGACCTTGCTTGACATCCCCGCCCGCACAAGGTGGCAAACTTGCTCGGCAATGACCGACGCTTGCAAAGCATTGACCTCACTCGTTCAGTTGCCAGATCGACTTGCATGGCCACACCTACAATCCCGCAAACCCAATGTCACCTCGCGCAGCCACAATTGTGGCTTGCAGCCCCACGTGCACAAAGTCACCTCGCACAACCAAGACCAACAGCTCTACGCAAGTCCGCGATTTTTTTCTTTAGTTTTTCTCTTTCTTTTTCCTTTCCCTAAGAGTCATCTCTTTTCTCTTTCCTTTCTCTTACCATTCCCTATGGATTTTTTTCCACCATCAATTCCTGTCCTTCCCCTTTCTATCTTTTGGAGTAAACAGAGAGTTACTATCATTCTTAATCTTCAAGTATATACATAATAGATTAGGATGTATATTTGTAAAAGAACTACAAATTGAGACTACTTGAACTCGCCAAACAAATTTTCTTTAGAAAAATATTTTAACAATTATAAACATTAAAAAAGATCGTATATGAAGAAGAGATTGACTAGTAGAAATTTACCTAAAGCATAGGTGTAATCACAAAGAAATTTCAATTTTCAAATATCAATGAAAAAACTTCAATACATTAGAATGATGCAAAGAATATAATAAAAAACTTCAATTTTATACAATGTATATATTAAAAAATATTAAATTTGTTAGCCGTTTAAATTTAATTTTTTAAACGGTATTGATTGCTACGTTTAAATTTGTTAGCCGTTTAAATATTAAAGAATGTAACGGTAATCAAAAGTCACTCAGTAGTCCTTTTACATTGCAACATATTCAAGAATAAAATCAGCACACTGTAATAAACTTGGGTCATTTGTTTCTTCTTAATTTTCTTCCTCTTTGTTCTTAGAGACATATATATGCATTTTTATCTCTCACCTATAATAGTTGTAGGATAGTGAGGGGAGTGGCAAGCATCATTCTTATGGTCAAGAATTTCTCTAGGCAAAATGGCAAAATCAAGATTAAATGGCTAACTCATCTAAAGCCCCATGTTCGCTTAGATGAAAGAAAGAGGAAATGAAAATAAATAAAAATATCAAATTTGAAAGGAAGTTCAGTGGATGAAGGCATTTAGTCCCATCCAATTCTTCTATTTAATTTCCTCCAAAATCAGGAAGAAATGGAGGGAAATGAAGTTCAAACATCAAGTAAATACAAACAAGAGACAACATTTATTTCCTTCTATTTCCATCCAAATAAACAAGATGAATGGAACAGAGAGGATGAAAGATAATATATGTATATATATATTTTTCTCTCTTCATTCCCTCCTATTACCTACCCTCCAAGTAAATATAGAATTAGAAAATAGAACAATTCTCATTTAAATATAGTAATATCATCTCTCTCTCTCTTCCCTTGTTCATTATCACAAGACTAAATCAAATTGCCCCCAGAGCATAGCTTAGTTGGTTACGACGGAGCAGAGTTGTAGAAGAGGGCAAGGGTTCGAATCTCGACGAAACCGAGACAATACCCTCCTCTATTGTGGTCAACTGCAGCTTCTCGATTTACCTCCTCACAGATGGTCGTGGGGCCGACCGTGTGGGACCGTTGGAGTGACGGATTCCACCTTTGCAGAAGAAAAGACTAAATCAAATTAAAGTATTGCGTAGCACCATCAAAGACCTTCAGTCATTGTTACCTTCATTATTCTTGTTAAGCATCTTATCAATCTTTTTCCTTGTTTGTCACTTTTGTCTATTCTATATAACAAGTTGGCATTTATCTATTTATGCTTCAACAAGTGGGGAGTAGTAGAATGTATACGTTTCATCCTGCATGAGGTACAATGTCATTGAATATTTGTTGGGTTATTATACATAAAGAAGTAATTTTAACTTTTTAATTGAAGAAGATATATCGGTAGTCTTATTGAGGAATTAACTGTGTCAAGTCAAAAACAAAGGGAATGAGAACAGAAAATAAAACCAAATAAGCTAAACAAGGCATTCTGCTATTGCAAAAAAAGACAATCTGAAACAATAAAAAACAAAAGCAACATGTTTTAAAGAAACAAGAGAAGAATAAAATCAAAAGAAAGATTAACAGAGATAGGTACCTTTAACTTCTCTCTCTTTATAATCCTTTCACAAAGTAGACGTACTTTTTCCAATTCAACCTGTCATAAGAACCTTAATTATTCAGCCACTTGCAGAATTTTTTTCCCCTCATGTCAATGCCAAATAACTAAGGATTTGCAACCAAAAAGAGAATGAGCATGTTCGTCAAAAAACTAACAAGCTTCCCCACTTATGAGACTCTTATTCTCTCTCATCCTAACAAGAAGCCACATTACAAAGTTAACATTTGGTAAATATCAGCTAGTTGTTCTGAACAAAACAATATCAAATATTGAGAATAAATTTAGTTGCACCATCAATCAGCTAGAATGAGTTTAGCCTTTCATTTATTGGAAACCACAAATTAGTAACAACAAAAGCACGACATTACATAATGATACCATTTATTTTATACCCTTGTTAATCAAACTAAAAGGAATATGGAGAGGGTAAAAAAGAATTAGAGCAGTTAAAATGAACTACATAGCAGTATATTCACTACTAACATTAAATTTCAGATGGTTAAAATACCAGTCAAGACCTTTTAGTCTTAAACATAAATGGACCATGCAAAGAATTAGATAAAAACGACCAAGCCTTTATCCCACTAAGTGTGATTAGT
>JBBMKF010466683.1:0-16141 GCA_037834155.1 Curcuma caesia | reverse complement strand
TAGTCTTAAACATAAATGGACCATGCAAAGAATTAGATAAAAACGACCAAGCCTTTATCCCACTAAGTGTGATTAGTCACCATTGAATTCGATCCTCTACTATATCATCATCTATAATTTTATATTATTTTATCATTGCTAATCAAGTCTTCTTTATGCCCCTCTTCCTCGATTAATATGCATATTTGTCTCAGTCTCACATAAGGTAACTAGTGTCTTTATTGGTAGCCTAAGTACATGTATGGTCCATCTTAAATGTGTCTTTCGAAATTTTTTTCTCATAGGTGCAACCCGAGTTTCTCAATAATGTTTTCATTTCTTATCTTTTCCGTTCTCGTATGTTCGCATATCCACCTTAACATCCTTATTACTACGATTCTCATTTTTGCTCGTGTGCTCAGTTCAAAACTCAACATTTAACTTCATATAACATAGCAAATCCAACCTCCATTTTGTAGAAACTCCTTTTAAGATTTAAAGGTACCTTACGATCACAAAGAACACCTAACGCCCTTCATTTCCACCATCTTATTTGTATCCTATATAAAACATATTTATCAACCTCTCAATTCTTTTGCAAAAAGGATCCTAAATACTTAAAACTTTCAATCACAGATAACTCATAATCTCCTATCTTTACAATTGTTTTACTATATCTACTAAATTTATATATTCTATCTTTACTCTACTAAGTCTAAAACCTTAACTTCAAATATCTTCCTCTAAAATTCAAGCTTAGCATTTACTCTTTCATAAGTCTCATTGATCAAAACAATATCTGCTAACAACATATACCATGGTAACTTACCTAAGATGTATCTACTGAGTTTAACCATAACTATTGTAAAAAGATATGAATATAGAGTTGATCCTTAATGTAATCATATTTTTATAAGAAACATTTCGATTAATCTATCTGAAGTCTTCACTCTTGTCATTATATCATTATACATATCCTTAATTATCTCAATATATACTATGCAAATATCTTTTTTTTCTAAAATTCTCCACATAATTTTTCTTAGAACTCTATCATAAACTTTTTATGTCAACAAATACCATGTTTAAATCTTGATTTTTTCTCGATATTTTCAATCAATTGTTTAAGAAGATATATAACTTCTATCATCAACCATTCAGATATGAATCAAAATTGATTTTTGATTACCTTGGTCTCCTTCTATCTTTTTTTCATGGTATCACTCATTATCTTAATATCTCTATAATTTGCATAATTTTGTATGTCTCCTATGTTTTTATACAAGAGAATTAAAGTACTTACACTTCGCTAATTTGGCATTTTCTTTATTTTAAATATCAGGTTGAATAACTTCGTAAATCATTCTACACTGCTTCCCTAGACACTTCCATACCTGTATCGGAATGCCATCTAGTCCAACCACTTTTTTCTATTTTTCATCACATTTAACTTCTACATTTAAATTTTGAATTCTCCTATAAAAATTTTATACTCCTATGATCTATGTAAATTTCTTAAAATAAATTGGTCATCTAAGCCTTAATTAAAAATTTGATGAAAATATTCATCCATCGATCATTTATTTCCTTATCCTTCACTAGTACCTTATTGAATTCATTTGTAATGCTTCTTATTTAGGTAAGATATCTTATTTTCCTTTCTTTCGCTTTAGTTATTCTATAAATATTATTTTCTCCTTTTGTATCAAACTATCGACACAAGCATTCGAAAGCTTTATTCTCGACTACACTCCCTGTTTCCTTAGCCTCTTTCTTAGCTATTATATATTTTTTAAAATTTTCTTCATTCTTACAAATGTATAGTAATTTATAGGCTGCTCTTTTTCGTTCAATTTCTTTTGTACTTTCTCATTTCGCCACCAAGATTCTTTATTTAATGATGCTTATCCTCTTGACTCACTGAGTGCATTTTTTGCCACTATTTTTAAATTGGGCATCATTTTATCCCATGTTGTATTTGAGTCATCATGCAAAGAATTAGATAAAAACAAAAGAAACAATAAATATAAGTCAATGTTAATACCATAGACAAGTTCCAAAGAAAAGAAAGAAAGACATAAAATGACTATGAAACACAAAATTAGTGTACATTTCTATAACTACCACACGAGTAAGTTTGAGTGAATTAAAAATTTGAGTGTTGTTATTGTTCTATGACTACTACATGAATCAATATCAAAGAGCACAAATTAGATTCTAGAAAAGAACTTAATAATCCAAATAAAGATTTAAACATATTTTATAAGATAAAAGTCAACAGAACTTTGTCTGCAAGGTTGTATCTACCAAAAAAGAAACTAATATTGTATCTTATAACATAACACTATTCTATAGTGATGTTTGAATTTATGGCAATTTGCAGCTAAAGCCGTCAATTTAGATTGGGGCAGTCAGACTAGCCCGTCCCGCCAAACAATTTAAGTGAATTGGATTGAAATTTTATCAACCCATTTAAAAGTGAACCTAAACGGGCTAGCTCGCGAGAGTTGCAAGTTCAAACGGACCAGCCTGTGGAGGGCTCGGGTTAGTGCACGGGTTGAGAAGAAAATAAAATCCAAAATTGGATTATGGATTTATGGTGTTGTATGTATTTTTGTAGTGAAAGTTATGAATTTTTTGTGTCAATTGCTTTGGTTAATATGTATAAGTGTGAAATCAAGAATTAGAAATTTTATTGGAGATGTTTATAAAAATGTGTATTTATGAAAATGATCAAATTCAATGAATTATAAGAATTTTTCTTTATTTTTTTGTTATTTTTTTATTTTTTTGATGGATTGACCCGCCTAACCTACCCACATTGGGTTAGGCTGGGTTGGAAATTTCCCACCCTGCCCGCCCTACCAAATGGTGAATTTTTGGTGGATCAATCCACCCCGCCATGAGTTGGCCCGTCTAACAGCTCTATTTGTAGCTTCTATTGCATTTTGTCAACAATTAAATTGAGAATAGTCATAATTTTTCACTGACACCTCCAAAAATATTAGTGGTCTCTGAATAACAAACAACTAATAAATTATCCACAAAAAAATTTGATGTTATAGATGAAACTAAAGCATTTACTTTAGAGAGAAAATTAAAATTGAGATGGGAAGTTTGATTATGTACTAAAAGCAATGAAGAAAAATGAAACTCTTTATCTCCAACTTAAAGGCAAAGAACAAACTCACCCTTATTTGTTTTAAACTCTTAAGATCCTCAGCTCCACACTGTCGGTTGTCTGCCTATAAAAAAGAACCAAACCGCATTAAGATACAACATATACTGTTTAAAGGTGAACACAATGTACAAGAGATATTTATAAAGATTAAACTGTGTACTTTCTCAGGGTTTTCTCATATTTCCTTTCCCTTCTCTCCTTTCCGATCTATTTCTATACAAGTTTTCGTAAAACAATAAGGGACTGATCCATATCTTATAATTCTAATGATTGATACTTTATGACATTTATATTAAGAGGCAAGATAAAGTGAAAAAATAAATTCATTCAAGTTAAAGAAAGACATGGATAAAATACAATGCAGAATTGTATTACCTCTCTCTGTTCTACACTATGCTTGCCACAATAGGCCTTGTGTTGTGTGCTGCTGCCAGTAACCTTGGCATTCATGTAAAACCCAGCACTACTAGCACAGAAAGGATGAAAATGACACTTACAATTTCCATAGCTGCACTGCATTTGGAAGGCAGAATACATATAGTCAATAAATGGTTGTACATTTAACTTTCGAAGTTGTTCCATTATAGTATAGGAAAGGACGGACCTTTAGGCATGAACCAACATTGAGATGGCATATGGAGCAGGTGTCCTTCCCTTTGGAACTAGTGTCCTGCAAACAACAAATGTCAAAGAAATATTCTACCTACAACAAGCAATAGAATACAAAAAACAAATGGTTAAATGGGATACATCTGCACAATTTAGTTTGATGTAAAATGAATTTAAGATAAATCGAACATGTTGCCATATAAATTATAGCAAAAAATATTACCAATCCTTGTATGGGGTCTTCTTGTCCTCTCCTAAAACATGTCTCCAACAACCACTGAAGAATACAATTCCTTATATTAGACATGGTATACAAATAAAATTAAGAGAACTAATACAATATTAATTATCATAAAAATGAAGATTTTTTAGGAAGAATAATTTTATTTCTCATTGCTTCAATTGGAGAATAATACATCCTAATAAATACATGATTTACATGGCTGAACACAGTAACAAATTCCAAAACAAGAAAATTACCATTAATTATCATCCTAAACTTAAGGTATTCCATATAGGAAAATCTAGATTATAGGATAAATAAGAAAATTCATATTTAGGAAAATCCACTTTAAAATTTAAATATGCTAACTTTGAGGGAAATTAAACACTCCTCCTCATGTTTGGTTGTACATATTGTACATGCCCAACTTGTTACATAGTTCCTCAAAGTTAAGTCCTAACAGTGTCTTTGTTAAGATGTCTACGAGTTGCTCTCATGTAGGAGTGTAGATCAATTGCACTTCGAAGTTCAAAATCTTCTCAGCTATAAAATGGCAATCAATCTCCATATTTTTTTTCTCATGATGAACCGGATCCTTTGCAATGCTAATAGTGGCTTGATTATCACATTTCAACTTCGCCGACTTCTCAAACTCTATCCCAACTCGGTTATAACTTGCCTGATTTATATTCCTGATAAATTGCTATGGCTAAGGCTCTTAGTTCAACCTCGACTTCTGGAAGCCTCAAATTGTTTCTTACTTCTCCATATTATAAGGCTACCCAAATGAACGAGTAATACCCTATCTACCTGGCTTCTGGCTTCCTGCCCAATCTACGTAGCAGTATAGAACTATGTCTCTACATTCATTCTTCTTGAATGGTAACCTTTTTCTAGGAGTCATTTTTAGATACCTACGAATTCAATACACAACTTCTATGTGCTCCTCCATTAGAAAGTTCATAAACTGACTTATGACACTCGCTGCAAAACCAATGTCTGGTCGAGTATGGGAGAGATCAACGAGTCTCCCTACTAGGCATTGATATCATCCTTTGTCTATTGGAACTCCTTCCTCTTCACACACTAACTTCTTTAAGGGTTCCATAGGAGTGCTTACGTGTTTATGTTCTTTTACTAACTATGAGAACCCTGCCAAACCACATATGTGTAGATTGTTTAAATCCATACATAGACTTTAATAACTAGCACACCTTATTGTTGCAGTTGCTTATTTGTAAACTCAAACAAATCTCCATGTAGACTTCCTCTTCGAGATCTTCATTAAAAAAACATTCTTTATATGAAGTTGATGAAGAGGCCAGTCCAAGTTTGCTGCTAATGAGAGAAGTATTTGAACAACGATGTTGAGCTTCGCAACAGGAACAAAGGTCTCTTAGTAATCAACACCTATAGGATTGAGTAAAGCCCCTTGCTACCAATTGGACTTAGAGTCTGTCAATGCTCCGATCTGCCTTATATTTAACAGTAAGGAGCCATTTACAACTCAGTTTTCTTTCTTGGTGGGAGTTCAATAATAATTCAGGTTCCATTTTCTTCAAAGTCATAATCTCCTCTTGAATAGCTTGTTTCCAACTCGGGTCACTTAAGAGCCTCTTGAATATTTGCTAGAATTTAAACATTATCTAGCCTTGAAATAAATGCTCGATAAGACTGAAAAAAAAAAACCTGCATACAATATAAAGTTCTTGATCCGATGTTGAGTACAGGTTTAAGTACCTTTCCTCAAGGCAATAGGTAGCTCCAAATCATCTTCAACTTGAATCTCCTCTAATCCGTGGTTCATTCTCACCTCTTGTGCTAGTTTCCACCATAATTGAATTCGGCTCAACAATGTGCCAAATTTGCAATCTCCTAAGTTTGTTTTTTCTCCAATAGAAAACATAAGAGATCGAGCTACTTTCAACAAATGACGGTTTTTCCTCTCAACCATTTCATTTTGTTGGAGTGTATTAACACATGAACTTACTTAGACAATTCCCTATTTAGACAAATATTCACTATAGAATTGAATCGAAATACTCTCTAGCATTGTCAGATTTCAAAATTTGGATTTTAGTATTGAATTATTTTTGAACCATAAAATTGAATGCTTTGAACATTCTATCAACCTCTGACTTTTCTTTAATAAGGAAAACCCAAGTGAGTCTTGTATGATCATCCATAAATGTCACAAACCACCAAGCCCCATTAATATTTTTTATTTAAGAGGGTCCCTAAATATCACTGTGAATCAATGCGAATCGTTTTGATGGACAATAAGGCACGGTTAGATAGATAGAACATGTGTTTAGCAAGTTGAAAGATCTCACATTTCAATAATTTTGAACTTTTACTAATGAATGAGTGAGGGATGGAATAACAAACTGACTTACTCTAAGAAAAATCACTACTCACCACTAAGACTTCCCTAGGTTGAGGTGTCTTGAAGAGATAAAATCCAAAGCACATCTCACCACTACCAATCCTCTTCTTCGAACCCGATTCCAGAAAAACACGCATTTGGAAGAAATTTAGTAGAACATTTGTGATCACGAGTCAACTTATTAATGGACATTAAGTTGCACTCGAGTTTAGGGACATGAAGCACGAATTTGAGAGTAATTTCAAGTGAGAGTTGAATAGATCCAATCTTGACCACCTTGGACAGAGAACCATCGGCACAGTAAGACTGGTGTGACACAATTGATAATCATTAAAAAGGGACTTATCCCCCATCATATATTCGCCCACACTGAGAATGCAGAACTTGAGTTACCTGCTTATGCATGCATGCTGGTGGATGGGGGAGTAGTATGCTGAGAAAGTGTGATATTTAGAAGCTTTTGCAGCACTTCAAGTTGTTCCTTGGGGAACAAACTTGACTCAGTGCTGGCTGGCAGTTCCTCAACTGCATTGGCTGAGTTGGCACGACTATCTCTATCAAAATTTGACTTTGATGATTTCCACTCAGCTGGTTTACTGTGTATCTTCCAGTATATGTCATTGGTGTGACCATGTTTAGCATAGTGATGACCATCAGTCTTCCCTTCCTTTGTTGACAAGTATCTTGCTGATTTAGAGGATGGGTTCCCATCGGGCAGCAAGTGCAGATCCTTCCAATGTTGGAGATGGATGTTGACTGCTCATCATGACCTTTTTCCTACTTTCCTCATGACAGACTTAAAAAAAAAGCTTCTTGAAGGGTCGAAATAAGGTTAATTCCTATCACTTGGTCTCTAACTTCATCTAAATTCTTGTTTAATCCCAGTAGGAACTTAAATGTCCACTTCTACTCCTTGCGATACAGAGCATTATCTTCGAGGAACTTCCATCCATGACTCTCAAACATGTCTAGTTTCTACCAGTGACAGGTGAGTGTGTTGAAATATTATGTCACTATGAGGTCTCCCCATTGTAAATCATGAAGGATTGACTCAACTGCAAACAGCTCCGATGTATTCTCAGAACTAGAATAAATCTCTTATGAATTTCTTGTGTGGTCTAATAGGAAAAAAAATCTCACCAATATCAATATTCATGAAATTTATGAGTCATGACATTATTAGATGATTTTCGGTCTTCCACTTCTTGTAATCTGGATCATCCTTCTTCAAAATTGGAATCTCCCCTATTAAATAATCTTCTTTGCCTCTGCCGCAGATAAACATCCTGACATCCTGACAGATTGAGACCACTGGAGAAAGTTTTGTCCATTGAGTTTATGGTTGGTGATGAGAAGAGAGACTTTCAAAGTTTTCAGAACTTCCAGAATTTGGGAGAGTAGATATTTAATGGGCATGTTAAGATACTTCAAAGGTAGGTTTTTTTATTGTCATGCCATAGTTGACCATGGAAGATGGTCAGGAATGGAGGCTAGGGTTTTTCAGATAACCGAGCTCTAATACCCTGAAAATTTTTGAGGAAGAATGATCTTATTTCTCATTGCTTCAATTGGAGAATAATACATCCTAATATATATATGATTTACATGGCTGAACATAATAACAAATTCCTAAAACAAGAAAATTACCATTAATTATTATCCTAAACTTAAGGTATCCCATATAGGAAAATCCAAATTATAAGATAATCCATATTATAAGAAAATTCAAATTTAGGGAAATCCAGATTTATTCTAAATATAATAACTTTGAGGAAAATTCAACAAAAGGATAAGTAATTACCTCAGCACAGAAAGCATGAACCCACTGTCCATCTGCTGACTTTCTCATAGCACCATCCAGAGTACCACATAAGCCACACTGAACCATAGCATTTCTATCATTGGCATCAGTTACATTTCGGGGGCTAGTAGATGACAGTGACATTTCCTCACAGCGCTCACATTTCCATGGACCAACTGGAATTTCAGAAAGCCTTTGATAGCAGTCTAAATGAACAGCAACCTGCAATATGTAGTAGTCTTAGTAATAGATATTTTAAACTACCAAAGGTATTAGTAATATGATATTTTAAACTACCAAAGTAGAGATGCAACCTACCTTGCAGGATGAACAGACAAAGATACGGTTTAACATTGTCTCAGTTCGCATGCATATTTCACAAGACAATACATTGTCTTTCAAGAATTCAGGCATCTGAAAAGCCATAGACTGCTTATCTGAGGTCAATTTTAAAACAGCTGATCTAAAGGCCTCCTTTGGCCGAGGCACCAATGGTAATAAACCAGCTCTCCCAGTTGCAGCATTTAAGTTTGCAGGAATCTACAGATAAGGAAACAAGGAGATTAAGAAACAAGCTTTATGCATGAGAACTAATTAATAATAGAGTTAAAACTTCACTTCTTGAGCAGCTGCTATAATCTCATCATTGTTGTCTTTCCTTAATGAGTTTCTTGATGAAACAGCTGCTGCTTCAGCAGCAGCAGCATATACAGCCTGAGCTTCTTTGTTCTTCTTCTCTTTTCTCCCTCGCTTCTTTGCCTCTTTAATTTCATGAAAAAACTGATTAACAAGGATTAAGTCCCATTTCTGTTTAGTTGATTCATTTAGCTCATGAGGAAGGTTCTTAACTATCCTCAGCAATAAATCATCTGCATAGTACAAAAGAAAATCCAGAATATGAATCTCAAATAAATGAACAAGCAACATTATTTTAACCACCATAAGGCAGTTCTTAAAAAAAACTGATGCTTCACCATATTTATGCTTGATTGTCATGGCATTATCAAGCAGCTTAGATTGAAAGTAAACTATTTCTCCCTCCACTTCATCCTCAGGGGAAAGTTCCAAGAGACCCATATTCTTAGTTTTAGAAATTTGGTCAATTTTTGTTCCATCTGGCGAACAGTGTGTACCAGTGGAGGAACAAAGCAAGCCTTGTTTGATGCACTGAGGACATGAATTCCCTATATCAATAGGCGAAAATGTTTTCAATGGCATACAGTTGTATAACATAAAGGAACGAGTCTTGTTTAACCATATTGTGGATAGTTTACCGTTATAAGTTGGGTCTCCAGGAGTTTTCTTGAATGAGTTCCGCATTTGCAACAACTTCATATTGATCAAAGGATGAACGTTAGAAAAAGAATCAAGTGCACCATTTCTGCCCAAAAAAAATAATAAGCTGGAATAAATTAAAATCTCAAAATAAAAATATATTAATCTTTTCTATTAGTTTTAAAAAGACTTGTTCGACTTAACAAGGACAGAAAAAGAAAACAAATTAAGGATTCATAGAAGAAACATGCAAATAAAGACCTTGCAGGCAGCAGGAACCAGGTTTTGGAGTTTTTAAAACAAATAATATATAAAAATAATAAAAATAACTTACTCGAGATAAAATTTACAAGAAACTGCTGCCTCCAGTTCATTATTTAATTCTTTTGAAGAACTAAACTCTTGTTGTGGCTTATTTTCAATGATGGCATCAGCATCCTCAGCTTGTTTGTCACTGCAATGAAGCTCAGCTACTTTCTCCTCAACATCATGGATCTTGCACTCTTCATAAGGCAGATTATTGGAATCTACTCTTAATGGGTTTCCTGTTGGTGATAGTGATATACAGTCAGAAATTCAGTATGTCATTTAACATATCCTAAGTGAGAACAATCTGTCTCTTTGTAGTTTATAAAATTGGCCATAACAAACAGACTTTGAAAATCAACTGCAAGGACATTTGAGGTCAGATTGAAATATACAACTCTTATCATCTTCAATCAAACACTATTACTGGACATTTGAGTTCAGATTGAAATATACATCTCTTATCATCTTGAATCAAACACTACTTGTTACATATTAAATGATAAATTAAATTGAGTAACAACCACACTGTTTTCCAAATTGAACAACTGACCAAATTTGTGTATGTGCAAGAAATTTTACATCTATCACATTATATATCAAATATGAACAAAAACAGTAGATACATAAAACTTTTATATACGATAGGCAAAAAAACATTTACACAAACTTCAAATTTCTATACTCGGCATCAAAATATAAATTGTTTGTTAAAAATTTCACAAGTGCCGCTCCAAGTGTTCCAAATTTTGTTCCAGGCCAGTCAGCACTGAAAACTTTTCATTCTACCCACCGACTTGCAAGCAAGGTCTGAAATCACCAGTATGCAAACTTAGTCTTCATTAACAAGTTCATCCGCAAAGTCATCTGCAAGTTCATCCACCATCCAAGAGTTTATCTGCTATCAACTAGTTTGTCCATGAGTTTGTCAGCGAGCTCATTCTTCATACATGAGTTCGTCTGTGGTTGGTGAGTTCTTCTGCAAATTCATTTGTTCCCGCAAATTCGTCCATGAGTTTGTATGTGATCTGTGAGTTCATCTATGAGCTCATCCTTTTCTAAAAGCGAGTTGCGAGCTCATTATAAATTCATCGTGAGCTCATCACTTTGTAGCCACTTGTTGCAAGCTCATCCTTCATGTATTTTGTGCCCTCATCATGACTCAATCGAGCGCCAACAGTACCACCATCATTATAAATACCTTTGTCAGACTCCTCTTTTGCTTCTTCCCCTTACTTTTCTTCTTTATTCCCCTTCTGCTCCTCATCGGAGAAACCAACGACATTTGTGAGCCCAAGTCAAAACAGTACAAACCTGTATGATTCTGCCCACTGCAACTCTACCTCACAACGAGATTTGAAACCTTAGTTGCTCCTATTTACAAGAAACTTATCTAACAGAACATCACTCTCATACTCAACTAAATGCCTATCATCACATCACTCAGCTCTCTCATTGAAATAGTCTACAGGATGGTATCATCAAGGTGTAAATGTAATCCACATATTCAAAGAAGATGTTGTGTTGTGTTTTTTTTCCCAAGAGAAGCATTACATCATATACATAAGACCTCCAAAATAATACCCAAAGAGGAAATACCCTATGTAGAATAAAACCATGAAACATAACCAAGGTTTTAAATCTCATAGTCTCTCGCCTGTATCAAAAATCCAGTCATGTTTCTCTTCCTCCTTCCCTTCATGATGCTAGGGATTGGCAGTGAAGAGGGAGCAGCAAAGGTGTTCTTATTTTGGTCTTGACCCCCACTACACTGAACCAGTCTCCTTTTGGTCAGGGACTTGATTCCTGGCTCAGAATTGAAACTTCAAACCATGCAGATAACAATGACTAACAAACCCTAGAACTAAAGCAGTGATACCATTTTGTTGAACCTATTAAATAAACCAGAAAAAAACTAATAACTGGAAAATGTATAAATTTGAAATTACACTCACCTAAGATGACAAAGACACAATACAACAGTGACTAGAAACTTTCAAGATGCAACAGTCAGAATTGAAGTTGACAAATATTTTGAGAAAGGGTTCCAATATCTACTATTGAGAAGAGAAGTAAGTTTCCTGTCTTTGTACTCCAAGAGGGATCTGTCTGGGGAATCACCAATTTCTGACAGAAAAGATGAGAATGGAGAATAATAACTACTAGTGACATTTTCTTATGGGCCCTCCCTTTTAATATGATTCTCCCCTTTTGTCAAAATTTCCTTGGCTTTTTTAAGGAAAAAAAAGTTTCAACCTCCCATTTTTTAAAACAAACAATTATACTATGTCAAATCCTGAGAAGCTTTTTCCGACCAAAATGCCAAAATACCCTGTTGATACTTAAGCATGCCCAAGAGGATCTAACTCAATCATGCGGGGCTAAGAGAGGAGATCCACTCTTATTCTCTCATTCTCGTTGTCCAAATGCCAAGAAGATGGACTTACTCTATTATACCCTAAACGCTATTGAGAGATAAAATCTTGTTTAGACATTAGAGAAAATATCCCTGTTGAGAGAGAAAATATTGTGTTTACTGTATTTACCCAAGAGAACATCACACTATATACAAAACTACACTTACTCAAAAGGCTAAAATACCCAGTGTCTAACCAAATGCATAATAAGTGGCAATTATAACTCTCATGACTCTTAACCCAAACAATTGAAACATTTTTGGAAGCCATATATGATGCAAAATTGTTGTCAGTGTGTACCATTGTCAAGTGCATTTAGTGAGTTCAAACTATGGAACATAAAATACATAGTACAAACAACACAACCATAATCATGCCTCAAAATGGCTACACTTGATATACCATGTTCAACAATTAGCCACGAAATAAAACAACACAACAACAGAAATGCACGTATTACAAAATTAGCAGACAGCAACCCACCTTTAGGCATGTAACCTGGATGCAAAGGACTAGAATCTTCATTCTTAAGAGTGTCTTCAATAATCTGCTGTAAAATAAGATATAAGAGCATGAATCCAGTCATTACTAATTCATTAACAAAGAGAAACTAAGTTATCTTTTGTTGCATAAAAGTGTAATTAGAATCACTTACTAAATTTTAGTTAAAAGAATTTGAGTGGGTAAATTTTAAGCAGAAGAAATATATGCTACTATTATCATCATCTAGTAGTTAGAAAAACTGTGTCCATTAATAGAATGAATTATGATATTAACCTATATCAAATCATAATGCAAGTTGATGAAAGTCACATGAGATGAACAAGGTATGCAATTCTGCAAAACATAACCATTTGATTGCTGATTGACAAAAACAAGAAGATCCAAAGCTGAAATTATCCCACGGGTACTATCTTTGGGAATGCCTAGCGATTATACCTTAGCAACAAAAAAAAACAAGATTTTACTCTAAAATAAAGTCATTATCATGCAAAATCAAATGTTTTCTTCATTTCTATTTACCAAGCCATCAAGTGCATGTTTATTAAGCATCCTTATCATGCAAATAGTTCAACTGATATACGTCCTTACCGAATTCTACATGCACAAAAATAGAACAATTCATTTAAATCAGTTTCCATCAACTTACTAATTGTTGCATAGTGGATTAAACAGACCTGCAGTGATCTACAAATGTATAAAACCACCCATGCAAAAGGAATTCAGAAGCAAAAGGTCCAACAGTATCAGGATCAGTACATCAATAGAAAGAATAAGGTGTATTAGCAATTAAACCACCCTCTTTGGTTTGGTTTCTAAAAATGACAGTATTTGATTTGGTCTTTGTCCTCTATAAATGGGTCCACATAGCAAATACTTAGAAAGCACAAAGCGAAATAATTCCAACAGTTTAAAACCACACCGCTAGGTGCAAATGTTTAAACCCTGGTGAAAAGCTAGGGCTAATTGCAGTAATTGCCTGAGAGTAGGCAAAGTAGGCCATACAGAACCGCCCAAACATGCACCTTTTGAGGACTAAAAAAATACAACAAATGCAACACATTAATAGAATAATTACCGTCTCTGGATGGTTTTGGTCATTTGGAATGCCCTCGATGGGATTAGGAGATTTTCTTTTACTAGCATCTTGCTCCATGTCTTTGCTAAGGGCAAGCGGAACACCGTCTATATTCCCATTACTGTTTTCCGAAATGGAAGGGAGTAGGGATGAGCATAATGCCTTATCATTATTCTTTATCATCATGTGGCCTTTTGTTCTTCTTTGTGGTGGTAGTGACTTAACAAGAACAGCATCTGATGACTCAGCACTTGTGACTTTGTCACCAGTTGACTTGTTCTCAGGATCCTTCCCTTTAACAGCATTTAAGTTATCAATCTTTGTAACTTTATACTCAGATGATGCCATAGGGCTATTTCTGAGTTTTGATGGTGGCAAAGCTGATACATGTACAGAATTCTGAAGCCATTTGATAATTTTCAACTTTAAACCAGGTGAAAAGGATGTTGTTTCACCCTGCCATACATAAATTCAGTCTATCAAAGAAATGTCCACAAAAGACAAAAAAAAAAGTACAAAATTGTCCACATACAACAAGTGCTGCTTGCAAGGAACCTAATGAGATGCCCATCTCTGATGCAACATCTTCAGCACTGATTTTGCCCATGACAATTAGCTGCAAACAGAAAAGAGTATAAGCAGTGTTGGATGCAAATTGCAACAATAAGAAACATGATTTTGGATCCCATGTTTTACCACCCTTCCCTCCCATACTGTAAAGAACTCTTGATTTCTAGTCTAGCTGTTGTAAACAGTTCCTAACTAATTTGGCAGAGGGTTGCATTTAACAGGTCATCGCTTGAACAAGACAATTACAATTGTATGATAGGAGCAATATCACAACATAATGATTCATCTCAATCTCACATGAACAGCGCTTGGACGCAAGGTAATTTCCATGTGAGGTTTGTACAGAACAGATGACAGTTCCAACTTGGATAAGGTTCCAGATGCAGAAAGCTTCTGGTCCACAGCCATAATCCATTAGCCTATTTGCATATCACAGCATGTATAATGCAACTTTCAACTAGCAAAACTAAGACAGAACAGAGACAGAAGCTGTCCGCGTGCAGCATTGTCTAAACACGCCAATACCCATGCAATGAATTCACAGGAATGAGACTAGCGATTTTTGTTTTAGTCTGCTGGTTAAATCCAGTGTTGTTTATTCAGGATTACTTCCAACACACCTTCAGACTCATTTTTAACGATTATGTTCTATTACAATCATCACATTTCAAAAAAGGGGCTTTGCATGAAGGCTGTTAGGTTTGAGATCCTATCTAAGAATGACAACAGATTTATACATTTGGAGCATAAGATCATGAGATTCTTCAATTTTAAATATATATATATATATATGATGTTTATTAGTTGTAATATAAATTACCGTTACATATGTAGTATTATTACTAGTATTTCAAACTTTGACAATATGCTATAGTAAAGCATAATCAAACTTATGCATATAGCAAATGCAAGTACCAAAATATATAATTATTGAGAAGTTGATATGGTAGATCTTTGTAGAAATTCTCACTTTTTTTGAATGATTTGTTTGAGATATTCTGAACCATCCTATTTGGAAGAAGTATAATTATTTAAGGCGTGAGGCGCCCAAAAGCACAGATGCTATGGGGCCTGAGACGCACGACACAAGGTGAGGCGCATAGCGTAAGGTGAGGCGCATGCATTACCAAAGTAAGGCGCTTTGAGTATAAATTTTTACAATTCAAAAATATATAGGAAATTTCTGTCAAAATATTTCACTAACAAAATTATAGTCCATGTAAATATAAAATTCATAGCAAATAAATATGTTATATGCATAATTCAAATTAAAGAAAAAAAATCAAATATCTAAATCATCAAAATCTTCCTCAATCATATTATTATCATCGTCATCAAATGTTTTAGATTTGTATAGATAAATGTTCATCGATTTCCTCAAGATCCATTTCTTCCTCCTCTTCATCAATAAGTTGATTAAAAGATCTTCTCTTAGTTCCTTTTGATGTAGTTGCCCTTACTTCTTTTGAAGAAGATGAAACTCGAGATCTGTAGGCATCTTCACCAACTCCAGAAGCTCATGCAACTTCATTCCAAGTCAAATTGTCATCATCAAATATTAAATCATTTTATTCATCAGTGTTATCATTCAATTCCCCCATCAATCATTCATCGCTATCATCTATCTCATCTAAAGAAATAGGATCAACAGTGTCACACATATCATCAGGGATTAAAATACCGAGCTGAACCGCCCGATCACCCGAAATTTACCGTTCCGCCGATGGGCCGGTACAACACCGGCACCGCGATTTTGGCCAGGAAACACCGCCGGAGGCATCGCCCGGGCACGGCGAAGCCTCCGTAGGCATCACC
>JBBMKF010466662.1:0-10898 GCA_037834155.1 Curcuma caesia | reverse complement strand
AATACTTGATGTTTTGATCCTCTCATTGTGTAATTATTGAGTATTAACACATTTTACGAGTAGGAACTTATTTTGGATTATATTGATTATTTTTACATATTTTTGAGTTGAATCTATAACATTTTTAATGTGTTTTTGTAGGATACCTAAAGGGCCATGAAATTGGGTCAAGTTCAAGAGGGTCATGTGGGCAGCTTGGGCTATGTTGGAGAGAAAAAAGCTTGGCAATGTAGAAGAGGTATTCTCTCCCGGGATTTGAGTTAGGAGCCACCACCTTCACCAACCTTCATCCAACTCCATTTTCGCCACCATCTTCGAGCCGTCGGAGGGGGATTCAACCTTGAAGCTTCACTTGGAGGAGAAGAGGGATTCCCTTCTCCATCCACATTATATATGGGGGATTACATCGAAGCTGAGGATTCCTTCCTTCGCCGCATCCTTCATTGCGCTTCGCTTCGCATCCACCTCTAGCTAGAGACATAGGAAGATTCACTCTATTTTTTATTTTTGAGCATAGATTCGATGTGGCATGCATGTTAACTGTTTGTTTAATTCTCTCTTACAGTATTTTGGATGTTGTTTGTCATTAGTTTTCACTTGATTGGTTGTTGATGCATTTGGTTACTTTGTTGATGTAATTTGTTTTTAGTACTTTCGTATTAGCAATTTTATTTACAATGCTTAGTATTCTTTTCATTATTTAGATTATGAATTTACTACAACCCCCCCTGCGTCCAATAAAAAATCCAAATCCCTAATTGCCTAATACTCCTAGGAGATAGTACACCGACTACAATCGTTGGGAGACGACTCAAATACTCTATGCTATTTTAGTTAAGGGGATTTGGTATTAAACTAAATTGATGTGCTCATTTTAGATGACAAATCTGAGCCAAATTAATTTTTGGCGCTGTTACCGGGGATTAATAGAGGTGTTAGGTAGTTCTAGACTGTTTTTATGATTTACTTTGAATTTTACTTGTCAGGGGTAAAACTGTCCAACCAGTGAGACTCCTTTTGACTCTGATTGACCTCAAATTCGATAGGTTGATAGAAAATGACCTAGAGAACAATATTTCATGGCCTTTGGCCATGAAATAGGGTCAATTTTGGTCAAATTCCTTCATTTAGACCACTTTTTCAATTTTTCAAAAATTTTCTTTTCATTTTTCAATTTTATTTTCAGTTATTTTTATTATTGTGGTGTTTACAAAAATTAAAAAAATTATTTGATACTTCAATTCCTTGTTATACTTGAGTTTGTCAGGCACTGTTTCTACACCTAGTTGTTTTGGTTACTTGATTTCAGGTGAGACTAGAGTGCATGACAAAAATATCTGAGGAGCAATTACTTAAATACGATTCAGAGATTGACAGAACATTCCATACCATACAGAGAGCTTAGAGGAATTCAGTGATCAACAACATGACACTCAACAATAATAACAACAATAGAACTCTCAGAGAATTGACAGTACTAGATATTGCTTATCAACTTTCTTACATCCAATATCCTGAACTTGAAGTGAATTTCGAGCTTAGATCAGGGATAATTCATCTATTGCTGAAGTTTCATGACTTAGCTAGAGAGGATCCAAATAGACATTTGCAGGAATTTCATGTGGTATGCTCAACAATGAAGCCTTAAATCATATAAGAGAAGGATATCAAACTCAGGGCATTTCCATTTTCATTGACAGACATGGCTAAGGATTGGTATTACTACCTTCCCCCCGAATCTATTACCAGCTGGAATGACATGAGGAGGATATTCTTGGATAAATTTTCCCCTGCATCAAGGACTGCAACAATCAGAAAAAAATATATGTAGAGTTCAACAAATGACTAGGGAAACACTATATGAATACTGAGAGTGTTTTAAAAGACTGTGCAAGTTGCCCCCAACACCAGATTAGTGAGCAACTTATTGATCCAGTACTTCTATGAGAGATTGCTTCCCATGGACAAAAGTATAATATATGCTACTAGTGTAGGAGCAGTTGTCAACAAAATACCTTTTCAAGTCAGAGAATTTATTGAAATTAGGACAGCTAATTATCAACAGTTTGAGAGTCGGCCTATGGCAACCAAAGGAGTGCAAGAGATCCAAGCCTCTATTACTGAGTAGCCCTAGATAGAGAGTCGCTTGGATGAGATCGAAACACTTTTAAGACAGATGACTATTAGTCAGACTCAACAATCAACTTCACATGCAGTTCAATCGATGCGAGTTTATGAAATATGTGCTAATGCGAATTGAACTGGACCTGTTGGCTCAACCAATTAAGTTAGAAAGCATTGCTAGTCCAGCGCAGTCTAGTCACGCCAGTGTAAATCTTGATTGCATCTGAATTTGTTCAGGTAAACCGAAAAACATAGATTTGCACTTTCCAGTAGGATATGTTATTACCTAATTACCTGAGCAAGCTTTTAAGGATCGGATGTTGCTGACTGGGAAAGAAAGCTGATTCAAGACACTGTTCGTGGGCTTCGTGGAACTTGAAGCAGGTTAGTTTCTTGAAGGGCATTCTGTATTCACAGTGATAAAGTATGTCCAAATGGGTGCCAGAATAAATTTAATCGCTTCATTCTGTACTGAATCAAATGCTCAAATTTACTTTTTGATCTTTCTTTTGTAAGAAAAATAATATTCATATGACTGTTTCCAATATGCGGATGAAAGAATAAGGTATATCGTGTTATTTTTAAACTTTATCTCTATTTTATTATGGTCGCAAATTTTGAGAGTAGGATAATAAATCAGGGAGCAAATTAAAGTGAAAAAATGGTAAGGAAGGGAAGAGAGAAAATATTATCCCACGGATGTAATACAAAAAATATTCGCGAGAATAAATAAAAATATCAAAATTTAAATTTCAGTAAATATGAATATTTTAAAAGTTAATTTTTAAATATATATAAATTATATTTAAAATTTATCTATATGTAAACTAAGAAAAAAAATCATCTATCGAAATTAATCATGCAAAATCTAGACACATATTATTAAAAAAAAAAAAGACAAAATTAACCGGGCTCCTATTTTATTGAGGTCTCAAGAACCTTAATATTTTGATATTAATTATATTATTTTTTTTCATTTATACCAACCAACTCTTTCTTTTTCACATCCATCTCTTAAAAAAAATGCACTTCCCTTCTCTTTCAGTCGTTGATGATCCCACACTATTTTCCTCCCTTATAGTAATTTCACATCCTTTCCCTCTTTTTGTCGATGATTATGCACCATTTTCTTCATTCATCAATAATCTCATTCCTTTCTTCTCTGTCATCAGTTATTTGACTCTCTTATTCAACTCTCAAAGGACACCTTTATTCGTTGTGATCAATTGTAGTTTATCGATTTACCTCTTCACAGATGGTCATGAGGCCGACCGTGTGGGGCCGCTAAGATGACAGATTCCACCTTTTTGCAGAAGAAAAGGACACCTTTATTCATCATCATCCGTGATCTCTCCTCTTTACTCTTTCTTCCTCTTTCTTTATAGAAATAGAAAATAAAGGTTCTTCATCCATTCGACATAAAATATCAGTTCTCTTCCTCGATAGCAATGGCAATGGTGCAACGATAGGACATCTGGGTTGTGATCCAGGGACCCGCGGTTCGATCCCCAGTTACGGCGTATTTACAGGAATTTTCCTTCAAATGGGGAACGTAATCAAAGGATGCTGGACATCTGGATTGGCCGCCGTATGCGCTTCCCGATTTACCCTGGTAGTCGGTGGAAAACTTCCGTGGAACCGGATCGGCCACTCACAGGGATTGAGTCCATAAGACTGACTGTGATTTATCATGAAGCAAAGATTCTTTATCCATTCAACAGAAAGCATTGATCAACTCTCTTCTTACAGAATAAGAAACCTTGGTAAAGCCCCCGGGGCATAGGTGAGTTGGTTACGACGCATCAGACTTGCAGAAGAGGGCAAGGGTTCGAATCCTGGCGAAACCAAGCAATACCCTCCTGCGTCGTAACCAACTGCACTTTCTCGATTTACCTCCTCACAGATGGTCGTGGGGCCGACCATGTGGGGCTGCTAAGGTGGCGGATCCACCTTTATGCAGAAGAAACCTTGGTAAAAATTAAAGTTAAATCCATTCTCATGTTCCTAAGATCGTCCTTCTCATTCTAATACCTGTAACAAATTATAAGCTATTTAATTTTTTACTATAATTTATTATTTTTTTATTGATATTTATAACTGAAGAACCCATTGAATAAGGTTCTAGATGTTCTTTAATATTTGAAGACAATCTCTTACCTAGTTTTTAAAAAAATTTAGATCAAATTTTTTTCTAGATGCTCATTTTTATTGATACTCATTTTAATTAGTCTGAATAAAAGTTAATATTTATTTCTTATTTTATTATATTTGTACATACAATAATGTCAAATTTTAAAGTATCATTAAATTGAAATAAAATGATACAATCTTATTTACACTCAATAATATCTCAAAAAAACTATATAATTTAGTAATTTTATTAATTGAAAATATTTATTATAAAAATTTAATTAGTAATTTTACATTTCAAAAGTTAGAAAAATTATATTTTCATATAAAATTTATTTATCTTTTAAAAATTAGTATTTAATTCTTTTAATATTGAAATGCAGCGCCGGTGATGTGCATCGATCATCAACTCCTCGTGGCTGCCACAATCGCCATTCTCGTCCTCTCTTTCTCCTCCTTTCCCCTTCCTCTTCCCAGCCCTGCCTTCTCTTCCGGCCCAACCATCGCCGCCGCGCGCTGCTGCTCGCCTTCTCCTCCGGCCACCTCCGGCATTGCTTTGATATGGGAGCCTGTTGCAGCAGGAATATGACGACGCTCAGAGCGTTCATGGAGGAGGAGGGCGAAGATGCGGCGTCGTGTTTGTTCGGGGCTGAGGAGCAGGGCGACGGCCAGGAGGGAGGGGGAGACTCCGCCAGGGTGAGGCTGCGGGTCTCAGTAAGGATGGACGCCATGACCGTTTGGGAGTTAAAGTATTAAATTAGCGATTGAAATTAATGACTTAATAAAATTTTGATCATGTGTTTTTTTGTGTTCGTGTTTTCCAGAAGTCAACCCTCCGTTCCAATCTGGATATGTCAGCTTTGCTGGTGTCTTTTCATCCTTAAGAAAGTCTCAGTCAATTAAGATGAGGTCAATTAAGTTGAGGCTTGCTAACTTCAGTTTGGACTTCATACCATTTTAGTGATTTTCTTTTTGATTATATGAACTTAAATCAAAGGCATGAATTTCAATGATAATTTTCATGTTCTCTTTGTTTGTGTGCACAGTTATAGAGCATTGGCCATGCTGGCCAGTTTCTTACAGATTTCCTGATTCCTTGATGCTAAGAGTAACTGTGAGTTTTTTCCCCCTTGAAAAATAGGTAGGACTAATGGGAGAACATACAAAGCTATATTCCCCTGAGAATCAAGAAAATGCAGGATGAAAAGATTTGCAGCTTGATTCAGTTCCATCCTCCTTCACATGGTACAAGGTTTGTCAATTTTCAGGAGTGAAAGAGAATTGAAGCACTTTCCATTTCTCTTGTGTACCAATCAACAACAGCAAATTTTAACAGTCAAAGTGATAGTCCTATATTCCAATTTTAGTCTATCTTGTGTTAATGAAACTCATAGTTACCTAGAGTTAATCAGTTGGTTTTACATGGATGATTGGTTCTTCTCTAATCTCAAATGACAATTCTGGAAATTGTTAATTTATAAGATGTTTAATGAGTGAAGACGGACTGTTATCTCACTGACCTTTATGTTTCAATATTTTCTATAAGAACTAAATGTGATACTAAGTACAAGCCTAACACACTTGATGCAGATTATGAATAGGATTCAAACTTTGAATTTCAAATTCGATTTTAAGTTGTTGGGTAATTAATTACACGATTTTGGTTTGTTATCTTTTAATTTGATACATGAAGGATTGGCATACTTCCGATCTTAACATGTGGAACATGTCAAGGGTTACCTGGTGTGCAATAAGCCACCACCACTTTGCCAGCATGGCTTGTTTTGTGTTTGAGGCTATGTTTACTTGGAGGTTGGGAGATTGAAGAGAAAGGAGAGGAAGAAGAGGATGGAGAGGGGAAAAGGGGAAGAGAAGGTGGTGTTGGTTTTGAAAACCAACATCATAGTGGTTCAAATCTCTCTAGGTCCATTAATGAATTTCAGTCAAAATTCATTGATGGACTAAAGGGCTTTGGATTTTTAAAAAATTGACATGTAATGAAAGAGCTAAGTATAGAAAAGGTAGATATGGTCCATTAGGCTTGCATTTTTTTTTTCTTTTTTGTTATTGGGGATGATGATGAGAATGAGCTCATAATAACAACAATTTTTCAGGCATTCTTTGATGTAGTTGGCATTCTTCTTAGGTCTTTTGACATTCAACTTAGTTTTTTATTTATCACTCGTAAAACATGCAAAAGCATTCTATTTATTTTGATACTATATGCAACTCTAATTGCATTACATCTTTCTAGGAACAATATAGATAAAGGTCACTCTTGGAAATCTGGATTTGATCCTTATTTGCCTTGATGAAACTGTCGATGGAGGGTAAGATTCTTCCTTATGCTTGTCTTGACTTGCATAATCTTCCAAGAACAATTTATTTCTTCGTTTGTTTATCATACAACTTAAAATGATACGATTTTGTCTTCCTTCATAGACAACATTTTAAGGAACATGTTTTAAGAACTTCAACTAGTAAAATTGTTTTTGAAAAACTTTTGGTTCAGATCAAGCACTTTGATGTCATCCTGATATCTTGTAGGATCATACTTGAAATCGAAGCAAGTGTTATCACTTCTAAAGTAGTAGCGAATAGTCTTGACTACGCTACATCCTTGTCTGAGCAAGTGAATATCATACTAGATTATACTATGTCGATTTTATGTTAGGTTTTTGACTGCTACATATATCCCTCATCTTGTAGGGCATTTCTTATGCCCTTGCAACAGCTCGTGAGATCTCTTCTAAAATAATTCATTTAAAAGCTTTTGCTCATTTCTTCCAAGAAAAAGAGAAGGTTGCTGCTGAAGAATTTTAGTTTGTTTTTTAATGATGTTTTTGTTCTGTGGGATACAAGAACTCTAGTGACTAGCAATGGAGCTTGAATAACTATATGGCGTGATTCATTAATTTGGATAAATATTTGTATTTGAAATTAATGATCTCGATGTTGTTACTAAATACATTTGGATGTTGTTACTAAATTAAATTTTGATTGGTGTTAATATTGTAATTGTGTTAATATTCCTGTCATCACTTGTCATAAGAACATTGTTCTTACTTTGCTCTAAGGCATTTGATTTCTGTTGTCTCTCACCAATCTGGCCACCATTCTTGTTATCAAGCTGTGGCAACATGCTAGCACGGTTTATGTTGAAGAATTTGAATAATTTTCCTGATCCATTCTGTGGCTCACTCTCTCCATTTCTTGCAGCTGTTTTTGCAGAAGCATCCCAGTGAGTAGTCTCAGAATCAGTATTATCCAATCTTGGTAACTCATGATTGAGGATACGTTCGTGGTTGAGGTTTCCAGACTCAGCTGAATCAGTAAAGAGCTCAGCAGGTTCTCTCCTTTCAAGCCTACAATTCCCTTGACCTGCACCCTTAGGACTGAGTGACGATTGCTTCTTTGAATCAGAAGAAATATTCATCATAGCTCTACCCCTATTGATTTCAAAGCCTGAATTAGTAATGCATCTTCCCTTGTTTATTTCTAAGTCCGCACCATCATTGGTACTAGCTGTCCTTAACCTCCACAGACTCTTCAGTGAGCACTAGAGACTCACGAAATTCACCCAATTCCATATCTGAAACCTCTCTTCTGAGAAAAGGTCCCTTGGCACCTGCAATAGCAGAAATTTCAGTAGCACATGTTTGCTTACCAATTTACTGTCCGTTAGTCTTTAGCATCCCCAAGTGATCACTAGATTTTGTCTGATAAGATTCATGAGATGTTGAATGTTTATCATCATTTACCTCAATACATTTTGGAAGGTATCCCTCTTAGCATCACCAACATGTCTTCTGATATCCTTCTTCATTTTTTCATTGAAGTTAAATTGGTTTTCACATGCATGAAGTTCTTCTCCAATTTATCTCGACCAACTTCAACACATCCATTTCCAATTTTTTCAGTGGCATTGCTAGGCATTTCTTTTAAATCTAAACCTTTCTTCCTATTCATATCTCCATTTTTTTTACCTGAATGCTCAAGATCTAAAGCTGAAGCAAAATCAGGACTTGGACTCACTCTGCCCCAGCTTCACATGCAGCAGTTCTTCCGTGATTATCTGTATCCTTTCCACCCTGCAAAATGTTGTCTAACTGTATTGCATTATGACCATCAGACATGGAGCCTCTGGGGGATACATGCTGCATACTACCAAATAGATTAGTATCTTGGATTTTTCTCAAAGACATTACTTCTGCAGAGCTTGCAGTTTTTGCCCTCTTAGCACTTCCTGTTCTCCCTCCAGAGTATTCTGATTTGACAGTGTTTCTGGTCTTCTGTTTGGTAAAATTTCCACTGCTATGTGATGAATCATGATGAGACCCGTCTTTCATTACAATTAGCCTCTCATTGTTGCTTCCTGAGGACAGGTCCGTTTACATCATTTAAAGAATAATCACCAAATGACATTTGCTGCTTCTGTAATTGCTTTCCATGATAAGGTTCCTTTGCACAGATCTGAATATTTTCAAAGAGTTCAATATTCCGATGAGGATTACTAGGATCAACTGCTCCAGTCACCTCATTCTATTAATTTCAATAGATGCTGAAACTTGAGCTTCTTTATCACTTCTAATATTGTTTCCCATGATCATCCTCACTCAATGGTTTATGCACATCCACCTCGTTTTCATTGTCACTGGATGTAATATCCACGTCAAACCAGATACCTCTTTGCTGCTGGAGTCATCATTGTCACTGTCACAACTGCTAGCCCTACTTTAACTAGCATTGTCACTTTCGCTAAGATGTGTTTAATTATAATTTATATATGCGGATACGAACCGAACTTAGTTAAGTGATCTAACTAAGGTTTATCGGATTTTAGATTATTGAATATGGATTAAATATGTAGAATCCGTTAGTCCGTTCTATTATTATCGAATGTAGATTAAATATATTGAATCGGTTATCCATTCTGTTATAATCTATAGACTAATAACGAATCAGATTTCTATATATAGGGTTTGGTACATGAGAGTTTAGAAACAACTGACATCTTGTCTTCGTTTTCCATTGACGAAGGTTTTACAGCACCATCATCCTAATTTCCTTGGAAGACCACCCTCTTACTTTCGCTTCATCTTCTTCCATAGAGATCGAACAGTTGACGCTGCAGGATAAGGACAATGACTCTCCAATCAGATTTCTTGTCGTTATTTATATATCTTAATATGTTAAGTCATGTTTCGTTGAAACTAGATCCTTATTTTTTTTGTATTTTTAATTATCCAAGTTCTTATTCGATTTATAGAACTTATGCGGTTTAGAATTTACAAATTATGTCAATTAGTATCAGAGCATGGTCTATATGGAACCATATGGGGACCCTCAGGAAAAATAAAGAAATGGTTGGGGCTCTTAGCAAGGGGTCCGTTGGAACCGTTACGGGGCGGATCCGTTGGGACTCGTACAAGCAAGGGTCCGTTGGGACCGTTAAAGGCTGGATCCGTTGGGACCTGGACCAGTAAGGAGTTCCGTTAGGACCGTTAGGAGGAGCTCCCAGTAGGCCTTTGTTTGAGGGGGATTGTTGGGATACAATTAAAGTCTCATATTAGAAATACATGGAAAAGATCCTAGGGTTATAAGATGGAAGATATCTTCATTGGTATGAGACCTTTTGAATATAGCCCAAAAATAAAACAATGAAGACTTGGGCCCAAAGTGGATAATATCATACTGTTGTGGAGATATATGCGGATTCCATCAGACAATTAACACAACCCATTTTATTGGATTTTGATCCAATCTAAAACCCTAATCAGAACTCATATACCGATTAACTTGAGTTTGGTTTAAACCAAACCAAGTTGATTCAATTTGGTTCAAAATTAAATCGGTTGGTTTAATATTCAAATGACCTCCAATTTGACTTAAACTAGTTTTGTTCATTTCGTCTTCACAAGACGAAACCCCTCATCACTTTTGATTTGCCAAAATATCTTCCATCATGAACTAAATTAATTTGATTTATTTTATCTTCATAAGACGAAGTCTATCATTTTACCCTTTATCTGGTTCAACCAAACTTTCTTTCTCTCGAACTGAGAATCAAATTCTCAAACTTGTTTTAAGTCCTTCAAAAAAATTTATAGTGGGTGTGATCTAATAGGTTCGCAGTTATATTGGTCATCCGTAATTAACCATTAATTACAAAACGATTATGAACGACACCTAGTAGTACATTATGATCCCCAATTGACCAAAAAATCATTGATTGATTCCAGAACCATTTCTAAACCCTTCAGCAGCTATAATGAAACGTGTCTCATTACTTTCACCTTCTTATACCCGCTTAGTTCAGGATATGGTCTATATATGTTAATCCCCACTAGGCTGACTACGTCACACTTAGCCCAAACTTGCTTTCTTATCCTGTGGATTCAAGTTGCTCGTACATGCGCCCAAGAGTGTCATACTCTTGACATGTGATACTTTGACAAAAAACTTTCAGTAACAATCCTAACAAACAGCCAGGGTATACGTCTCTTTTTACAAAGAGTAGTGAATCCTTTGTGGGTGATTGAAATACCTTCGGGCACTTCGACTTATACTCAATCATTCCGGATCCACATCTCCTTAGAGATGTTTGCTTAAGATGTCAAAGTATAAGCCTCCATGACCAAGAT
>JBBMKF010466642.1:0-10898 GCA_037834155.1 Curcuma caesia | reverse complement strand
ATAATCAGGTAAAATAACATCCAATTGATTATTAAGGTTACCAAAAGTGTTGTTGCAAGCCTATTCTTTTATTGTTTCCATGTTTATTTTTAAAATTTCTTTTAATTAAATAATTTTGAATTCGACAAATCTAATCTATACCAAATTGAGATTATTAGCTAATTGCACTTCTAATTAATTTTTTTTCAATTTTATTTTTGTCCATCCTATTAATTAATTTTTTTCATGGGAGGTGAACATGACTCTTGTTTTACTCAATTAACGTTTTGCTGGGATGAGATGAGAGAAGGTAACATGTGTTATCTTGTTTAAGAGGAAAGGAATGAGAATGAAGAATGAAGATTAAATATATAAAGTTATAAAAATACTTTTACTTTTTGAAAAAGTCAACGCAGATAGAGGATGGATATAGAAGGCCTTAAAATAGATAATGCATGTTCTTTATATAAGCCTTTGTTCTTGGAGGAGGAAAAAAAAGAAGATTAGAGTTATCTGTCTCTGCCCTCTAAAATCTTATCCTTGAAGAGATATACACAAGGGACGTCGTCGACATCGTGGAGTACAAGCGATTGGACATGAGACGTGACAATGCACGTTGTGTGAGAAGCGACGACGCAAAAATAAGATATCTAAATAGATATATGTTAATTATAGAATTAATATCTTAAAATAAAAATAAAATTAAAATAAAATATTTTTGTATTTTTTTCCCTTCCTTATCTCTTAAATTGGAGTGTAAGAAATTCTAATAATTCATGATCATGTAAAAATAAAATTTATCTTTTTCTATCGTTCCCCTTAATCTTAACCTAGCTACTCTATCCTAAATAAGTGTCAAATTCTCCTTCTCCTTCTTTATCCTTTTCTCCCCTTCTCTCACCTCCTCTGAAACAATTAAAGGGTAAAAGGGAGGAATATAAATTGCAGATGAATTCTATTGTCATGGGAGAGCCATATCAGTTCGCAGGAAAACTCTGATTGAGCTGCTCTTCCACCATTAACAAAAGGAAAGGCCCGATAGACAAATCCAAAGGAAAAACGTCTACCTTTAGAATTAATTAGTAAGACTAGCATATGAACACGAACATATGCATCCCAGAAGTGGTAGCAACAGAACTGAAGTGAAAGTGAAGTTAACTCATGCATGCATTCTGCCTCTTCTTTTGACTGCCAGCTACTCCTCAGTCAGCAAATTAAAAACAGTAGATTTGATTCTGCCAATATTTCTTATGTCTACACCTGCCATCTCCCCTTGCCTGGGAACACAAAAAAAGCTAGCTAGTGGATGACTGTCCTTCAGTTTCCAAGTGATCAGTAGTAGCTCATTAGTTCAAACAGATATATATTCAGTTGGTAGGTGAACTGATCCGAAAGCTAAATTTATACAGACAGACAGACAGACAGACATCTTCAGCATGCGGAAAGACTTCATAGACACAGTGGGAGACAATCTCCTGTGTCCTGTTCTAGAATGTTAAAACGTCAAAATACTTTATGATTTCTAGCCATACGTACGTGTTTCGTATATAGATATATGAATATTTTATGTTTAATTCATGGAATATTCGGTAGCTTCGTTGTTATTTACTTCTCGGTTTGGGCTTGAATCTGCATGAAAATGGGCTAGCCCGCTTTGGTCGTCATGCCCCTTCTATTAATATTTTCATTTTTTTCTTATGTGTGTTAAATAATTTTTGAAAAATCTTGTGTTTGCAAGATTTAAATATGTAAAATGATACGGTCCGATCATATACCGTGGATGATTAAATCATCAATCAATGAACTGCTGACATATACATGCTCCTTGAAGATAACCGTAAAAAAAAAATATAAAAAAATCTGAAAAGTATTCTAAAAGAGAATTAGACTGGTATCAGGATGAATCCCGACAAGCATCTAAATCTAAACAAGGGCAGAACCTTAATAAACTTTATCATTTTCACTCACAATAAAAAAAAATCCCATTTTCAATTTGGTATATATACACGAGGATATATAATTCAATGTGAATTTAAAAAATCAAAGATCCCAAATAAACACTTTGTTTACACACATAAACTCTAAAAATACCTAAATATATGAAAATATACCTTATCAATAATAACTTCCAATTTTACATGTGGATATAATAATGTTTTACTTAACTAATTTTCAATATATACATATGTTTCACGCATTCAGAAAGTACAAAAATAACTTTTGCTGTTATTTTTTGACTTGCATTTTCCATGTGTGTGTTTGCTATACCTTGTTAATGATATTTTCAAATTGTTACATATTTTAGCACTAACAAAATGCAAAACCATGTTCCAAATTGTTACGCAGCTGATCTATACTTCATTACTTAATTTTTAGCACTAGAGTCATGGGAGTGAGTTTATTATACATATATTTGCCTAAATTTTGCCTAAATTTGCCTAAATTTGTTCAATTCCATTATATTATTCAATGTATCCCATCGAAAGTGATCGATTCATCGATCAGCAATCTGATGGTTTCGAAAGCACTGGGAGCTAGGAAGTGAAGGAAGGCGAGAGACAGATTCGGTTCATGAAGATGCCAGGAAACAAGATCAATGCCGACGCAGATCTCCCTTTGACTTTTTGTCAGAACTTTTTGAAAGAAATGAACATGTGTTGCAATATCCATCACTGTACACGCCGATCGGCCTCGCTGCCACGCTTCCTTGTCTCGCTTGTCCACTCAGGAAGGCCAAGCAAAGCCTCCACCTTCCACTATAAAAACGCCCACTTCCCCTTCCTCTGCTTCCTCACAATTCACAAACCCAATCGATCGATCGGTTTCTTCCGCCATGGACTCCCTCAGCAACGCACCCATCGCTCGCACTCTGCTCGTCGTCCTTCTGCTCTCCTCTGCGCCATTTCTGCACGCGAGAAAGCTCCTCGATGAGCCGCAGGGGAGTGGTGCTGGAACCGTGGGAGCTGCTTCGGTCTTGAGCATGCTCCCCAGGGCCAGTTTCTCTCCATCTGCTCCGGGAGAAGGCGGCAATGGAGTGGGCAGATCCAGCTTGCAGCGCGGAGACAGTGAGAGGTTGCTGGAATCTGTGCCCAGCCCGGGGATCGGCCATTAACTTGCTTATACGAAGTTTTTTTTGTTCGCATTACAGGCACAGATGGTGGTTCCTGCACCAGTTAAATAAATATATTAGCATTATATTTCTTATTGGCTTCGATCGTTATGTGTATGTACTTTGATATATATATGTTTATGATCAATCAGATGCAAGCACATGAAAGACTAACAAACTTGCCTTCGTCCTCTCTCTCTCTCTCGCTGTATATATATATATTGATCCTACTACACACGTAGAGTTTGAAGCCTGGGCCTGGGATGGATGAACCAATCCAACCTTTGACTCATCCACTAATTAATTAAGGTTCCTAGTGCACAGTGTGCACTGCACTCATGGATAAGCATTTCAAGAATCACAACCTCCTTCAACTAATGTCAACCTTTTAATTATTATCTTATAGTTTATGTCCACTCACTGGAATATCACATGCAACTTAGTCATGTGGCTTGTTCTCCTGAAAGGATCGGATCATCACCTAGGCATGCAGGAAGGCAGGCGAGAACAACCTGAACACCTCAGCTATATGCATCCATCCCTTTTTCTTCCAACGGCAACCTTTTAATTATATTAATCCTCCAACTAATTAAGGTCCATATATAGCACACTGCACTCACAACTTTCTTCATTAAATATATATTATATATATCCTAAAGGGTTGGCCCTTAGCTTTTCTTTGTGGATAGCAGGGCATCGAATAGAGCCTCCTTGTCGTTCTTTCTTAATCAGATTAGAATAAGGAGGAGCACTTTAGTGGATATATATATATACCTAATAATTTTCAACATTAAGTCCTTTTTTACTTTCTCAAATTTAAATTCACAGTTATCGTGATGCACCATAAGTTTCTTCGAAAAGGAAGGATCGCGAAGTGGGATAAAACCCTTCTCCGTTATGGTCAATTACAATTTCTCGATTTACCTCCTCACATATGGTAGTGAGCCGACCGTGTGGGGCCGCTGGAGTGACAAATTCTACTTTTTTTGCAGAAAAAAAAGAAGGATTACAATATAAATAAGTTGTGATCAGTAGAAGTAGAAGTGCCTAAATGTTAAACCCCTAACTTGAAAGTTCGGCTGGGCATAAGGATTGGGGTGTTGCTCCTTTGTTCCGATCTATTGGGTAGTGCGCAAGGTATGTTAAGCAACGAGACTTGCAGTAGCGCACGAGGACTGGCACAAGCCATGCAAGATGCAGACTTAGCAATCATGCAAGCAGGGCATGTCAAGCAGTGACAAAGGTTGTGGCAGCGCGAGAGGTTTGTCCAAGCACAAGTAATGCAGGGCGCAGACTTGGTAAATATGCAAGCAAGACATGCAAGCAAGGTGTATCAAGTAGCAATAAAAGATGTGGCTACGTGCAAAGCTGTCCAACCATAAGTCATACAGGAGGTAGACTTGGATTGTGATGAATATGTGCAAGGATTGAACATACTAGATCCGAGCATTCAATCAAGCAAGCTTATAGGAAATGTGAGCGGTGGCAAGTGGACTACCATGTAATCACCAAACGTAGTTGGCAAATAAAATTACCATCTAACCATTAAAGGTTGTTGGCAAAATTACAATGTAACTATCATGTAACCACTAATGTAACCTAGGGATCCGCGGTTCGATCCCCAGTTATGGCGTATTTGCAGGAATTTTCCTCCAAATGGGGAACACAATTAAAGGATGCTGGGCATCTGGATTGACCGCCGTATGCGCTTTCCGATTTACCCTGGTGGTCGGTGGGAAACTTCCATGGGACCGGGCCGACCACCCCTAGAGATGTGGCTACTGGGATTATCATTTTTTTTTATAAACAGGCAAGATTAGACGTTGGCAAGAAAAAAAGCATATCATGAGGAATTTGTGAACCCAATATGTAATGTTCCACTTATAATTCTTTATTATTTTGTTGTGAATAATAGAGGTTAGAAAGTATCGTTGTTTTATTGTGACTTTTCATATTCAAGAAAGACATTCACTTGCTTGTGCTTTGGTGTTGCATTTGTAGACTGAATCTAGTGCGGAATTTGATGACCACACAAGAAAATTTCAAAGGCAGCCTACGACACTAAATTAAACCATAACAAGTGACGTGCATGCATGTTAGTCGTATGTCAGTTTTCTATGAACATTCATAAATCTCAAAATAGAGTACTTCGATTGAGGTACTTCGCACAACGATCAATTTTCTACTTCACTGCATAGCTTCCCTTTAATTTATAGAAGGTGGGGGAGATAAAAGAAGAAGGTGTCGTTTGATTCTGGCTGGAGAACAGACAAGTACTGCAGTCTTTCAGAGATCATATATACAATTCAACTGTGGGAAATATACTTGTTTTTTTTTTCAGAAAACAAAAACATTGTGCTCGAGTTGGCGTCATCATTCTTGTTGCCAAACCAAATCGTCATCATCCCCATCGATTAAGTCTGCCGTCGCTTTCCGTGGCAGTCCGTGCTCATCGACGACGCGCGACTCCACCATGTTGGCTTCCATCAAGCTGATCATCTCCGCGTCGCCCACCACCTGCTCGCCCAAATGTCTCACCAAACATCGCATTAAATCCAAGCCGCACCACCGCCCCTCGATGACTCGACCGCCACTGCCCCGGCGAAGTACCCAAACACGCCACCCCTGCAGCCAAAAGAACCGACCACACCTCTCGCCATTTCAACCCCCTCCTCAATAATCCTCATCCCCATTGATATCTTTTATGTTGCACCTCAATGTCCCATAATTCCTACTCCTTGTTGATAAGGAATTTTCAGACCGAGCCCTGATATTTAGTTACTTTTTGAAGACACTTCGACAATTCAAGTTTGATAATGAAACTTTCGAAGGCATTTTGAAAGTGGTTAAACTTTGAGGTGTCTTTTAGAAAGATTAAATCTACGGCCATTTAATGGCGTCCGACAATGATGATTGGAGGCCACAACCGGGGGACAAAAGCGGCGCCATGTCGGACGACAGATAATTATTTAGATTTGACAAACTACAAACACACACACACACACAAAAGAAGAAGATAAATGAATCGAGAAAGAAAGTTTGTGCAGGAATTGGGTGTTGGCTCAAGGCTCTGACTCTGCAACAAGAACAGTTTGCGAGTTTCTTTACACGACTGCGGTTTGATCTGATCAGTTCTGTGCAAGGGACAAGCGTGTCTGCCCAAAGGATCGAGTGTGGTGAAAAGGGTTATTAACGAATCTTTAGTAAAACGAGATTGTTGGTCATGTAGCAGATCTTAAGTGACTGAATTGTAGCTCAGCATAATCGATCTTACATAGTTGAGAAATGTAGTTCTTCATTTCACTGATACTATTCAGAGTTTTAAATTTTCTTGTTTTAGTCATCACACAGTAAGATCTTAAACATTTCTCAACACAACGGTTTCTAGTTTACGAGGATTTAAACCCTCACATCACATATCAGGACAGAGAGATTTCTGGATTTAATTCTAGTTGGCATTTAAGAAAATCACGATCGACGAACTGATCGAAGCAATGGCGGCTGAAGAATGCATTGGTTGTTCAAAACTCAATGTATACACCGATCGAACGACAAAACTCTGCCCCAAGCAGAGACGACGACACAGGATCGGAAGGCATGCACATTTTTGTTTTTTATTTTATTGGAGGCGGCCGATCGATGATATTGATTAGGCAGCTGCTTCCGGTGGCCTTCACAGGTAGAGCAGATGGCGGCGCGGCGCGCTGTGGCCTCTGTTGCTGGGGCCCGACGGCGGGACGCGCTTATTCCTGACGAACACATGGAAGGCGGCGTCGGCCGCCGCCTCGGCCACGATTAGCGGCTGAGCGTGCAGCAGCGGAGCAGCTTCTCCGGGCGAGAGGGAGGCAACCGAGCGCGGGCGGGTGGAGGAGACGTCCGAGGTGCCTAGGAGGAGGAAGAGGAGGAGGAACGCCTCCAGCTTAAGGCGGAGGTCCGGGGAGTGACGAAGGAAGATGGCGGCCATGTCATGACCGTGTCTGTGATATCATGGACGTAGCCGGTGCTGTGAAAGAGGTTTAAATACAAGGAAGGGAGGGAGGGAGTCGAGAGTGGTGAATATCAAAGACGATCCTTTGCCACTAATAGAAAACAGTGTGTTAATTTGTTAACTATTTATATTATATTAGCATCAGCATGGCATCACGTATGATTCCAGCGTTTCTTCCAATGGAATGGCACAAATCTTTCTTAAGATCCATGTATAAATTTTAATGTATATATATATAAATTAATTTATGTACGATTTAAGGAATTTTTAATGTAGTATAATCTTTTTAAAGTAAAATTAAAATTTAATCACTTTATGAGGTTTATCGACTTCTATGGAAAATGCGGCATCGCTTTTGACATTTTATCATGTCATGTCAGTGAAGTACATGCGCGGAAGCGACAAAGAGTCGTCGTGTTTTTATCAAAATAAAATTAATATGTAAATTTATTTGCTTTTGTATCTTTATTTCTCGAGAAATAAAGTATTGCACAAATGATATCAAAGTATTATTCTTGTTTCTAAACTTGAACACTAGATTATACACATTCTAAATTCCAATGTTATTTTCCTTGTAGTGGTCAACTATAATTTCTTAATTTACTTTTATATAAATGATTATAAAATCGATCGTGTAAGATCATTAAGATGATAAATTCTACCTTTTTACTAAAGAAGAGATAAATATTGAGCTAATCATTCTTGCCAAGTAAGAGTGACGACTCTAATGCTCATCAGTCGGCAAAAGCAAGCCTTGTCAACTGAATCAGTTGAGGTGTTTGTTGCCCGAAGACCTACTTGACATCCCGTGCTTAAAAATATAATTAAAAGTTAAAAGTGCTAATCTGATGCACCAAACCACTCAATTTTAGCCAAACTTCCCCTCACAATTCTCTTATGCTTCTTGTTCATGCATGTGTTGTGATCACTTGCATTCTATTCTATTCTGTCCTTGCAAAGGTAGATGAAGAGGTAACAGATAGGCTAAAGTCACTATCATACTGATGCTAAAGTAAAACTAAATGGCCAGGAGCAAGAAAATATGCTTACTCTACAGTTAATTAAGATAAGTCTATTTGACTTTGTGATCTGGTTGGAAATGGCGAGAAGAAACCACCATCATGGCGTTTCCATCCGAAACTCCCCTCCCAACTTTCCAAGCCTCACTTGCCAATCGCATGAACTGATAAGAGCTGTGGAATTAGAGGGTTAGCGAGGCAGGCAACGTGGACAGGTAAAAGTTTTTTTTCACGTTTGTAACCAAGCGTGTGGGAATTTCTTTGCTCTTCCTTCTCGATTGTGCCACCTTTGCTTCATTGTAAATGTTGCGTCAAAAGGAAATTCTGAATACCTTATCATGACTCAGCTATTGATGGAACAGCAAGTCGCCTTTCTTTCTGCACCAAAATGGATGTCGACTTCCTCCTTTCGACAGGCAAAACAAGTGAGATGGATGTTAAGCAATAGCCAGTATTTCAGGCCAAGCGTGCTACAACAGGACATAAATTCCAATTTCTTGAAACAGAATCAATTTCCAAAATCAGAACTGCTAGGTAATAAAAGAAGCTGCTGTATAAGCTATTCCAAAATCTAGATTTGCGTATCATACCATCATTTTACAAGTGAACCGCAATTGGGGATCCAACTCTCTACACAATCAAGTGCTAAAAAGTTTTTGGTAACATCATGAAACTTGCCTTCCCAAATCCCTCAAAGATGAAGATGAACTTTTCATACTGCTTTTGTTGGAACAATTCCTGTAATATAAGAAACTGCAATCTTCAATCTGCATTTCTAGCACTTGAGTACCAAAATATGCAAGAGATTAATCGTCAGTGTAAAGATAATCTAGGACATGGGTATAAGCTTTCCTGGATCCTTCAATTTCCTTCTTTGTGTTTTGATAATATAATTCAAAAGCAAAAATGCAATTGAAATCACCTAACATGATATCCTATCAGCAGCAAGGATAAAAAGCTGCATGGTAAAAAATAAATGAACTTTCCCACTTCATTCACATCACAGCGTCGTGTTGATGCTGGATACCAAAAATTCAATGATGTGAAAACATTACCATTGACTTAGAGCATACCAACTATTTACTGAAAATAAGATTGTCAGAACAAACATATTCATATTCATGTTTATAAATGGTTATGTTTACCAGAGTTGGGACTATTAAGTACCTTACAGATGGTTAAGTTCCATGTGGATTATTAGTGTTTCAACAAACTTATAGAGGACATTATTAAGAATTTCAGACCAGCACACTATTTAAATAAATTATAGTATAGATCATTAGTTGATTTAAGTTGCATTTTCTATATAACAATAGCATATTCATTCATGAAAAAGATAACTGTGTGCATGTCACTCATTTGTATTTTATATCGGATAAAATTTCATATTGACTCCTTTTTATACAAAACTTCCCTCAAGATTTGCAATCATTTTGGGGTTGCTCTCTCATCTAGGTGAAGTGGTCAACTAAAATAAATATCATATTGAAAATGGAAAATCTGTCAAAATTTTAAGCAGATAAAACTCTAAACACAAACAGTAGTTGTGTGAATCGACATTACCAAAAAAATTGGATCGTCCACTCTGATGAAGAGCAACATTAATAGAACTACAAATACAAGTTATGCTATTCTGACATTAGGAAAAAATGGATCATGCACTCTTATGAAGAGCATACTGAAAGCAAGATTTAGACAATGAGTATTATTTTTTAAAAGGGTTAGGCTAAGTGACTCTTTGCCAAAAATGCATAGGCAACAGCCTAAGCCACTTTTTAAAACAATGGTTATGCCTACAATAACAGAAACTTTTCACTTGAACTACAATAGGCACGTAGCTTTCTATCCACCAATGCTGCCACCATACTAGGATACGTGAGCAAATACCAATCACATCCACAAAGGACATCAGAGTTTGCTGAAATACTCACCTAAAAAAGGATGGACCTAAACCCTCTTGAAGAATGACAGAATATTTCCTTGCTTAGCATCTTTCGGACCGCCTTTCCCAGATTTCTTGCTGGCATTTTTGCCCCCAGGATGAGTTGGGCCAACCTTTCCTGGTGCCTGTGCTTTGTTAACCACAGGTGGTCTGCATAAAAAAACCATTATGTTATTATTAAGCCAACTCCAGATGAAGAGGAACTAATATACCAAAAGTAAAATATTAAGAATAACAGCTAAATCAGCTCAACAAAAATTAAATAGGCCTTATTACTTCCCCATGCTCGCCTATAATGAACAGATGAGGAAGAACATTACTAACAGTGTCCAACCTCAAAGAAAATATTAGAGAAGTTTCAACAAAAAAATGTTGTAAGATGATGCATAGGTTGCTCAAACTCTTTTTCCATACTTGTACCCTCTTTAGTTTGTGTCAACATGGGAGTGGCTTGTGTATATGCCAAGTCCAAGTAACAAAGGTTATAACCAACATAAACAAAATAAGATTATAAAAAATTCAGTTATATCTAACAAATCTTAAAACAATCATCCAAATCCAAACCAATGAGATTATTCATGCCGGGAAAGAAGACCAGCATCACCAGCTTAAGAGCTCTTTAAGACAAATACAATCTTACATCAACATTTTCTTCTTATAGGTCATGCATGATAAAATAATCAAGGTTGCTTGATCCTAATTTGATAGGAAACACTTTCCTTCTGAATGAAGCTAAAAACACAGATGTAGGAACCAAAAATAAAGGGTTAATGAGCTACCTGTTTACAGCATCACCTGTGGATATATCCTTGTCTGATTTTTTCTTATCTAGAGCTTCTCCCTCCCAAACAACCTCAGTGA
>JBBMKF010466622.1:0-10900 GCA_037834155.1 Curcuma caesia | reverse complement strand
TCGCTGCTCGACGGCGACGGCAAGGGCGGACACAATAATGTCGAAGACAACGGCGACGTTCTGGTTGTTGGTCACTGGACCAGTTCTGGACGGCAAGCCCGAGCGCGGATGAAGAGAGAAGCTGCGCCGAGGATGAGTGAGCGCACGAGCGTGGATGAAGAGAGAAGCTGCGCCGAGGATGAGCGAGCGCACTAGGGTTTCTCCTTGCTGCTCCTTGCGCTCGCGAAGGAGGAACAACGACAATGATTGACCAGGAAGGTTTCTTCTCCTCCGGCGAACAGAGCTCGATCAGAAGCTTAAGCTTTTGTTCGCGCGATCCAGAGAAGGAGGAAGATCACGATCGCAAGTGCTGCTCCCCTCTGAAGTGTCGCGGCCCCAAATCAGGCTCGCGAGAGGGTTGGTGCAGCCGGCCGGGATGATGCGAGAAGGAGAGAAGCTTGAGGCTTCTCTGTTTGCCGCCGCCACGTAAGAGGAGAGCCTGGAGAAGACTTCGATCTTCTCCTGCGGACAGCTAGCGCGCGGCCGGGATGCTACTGCGTCACGACGAGGAAGACGCATGACGCGAGGAGGAAGGCTCTGCTGCGCCGCGATGAGGAGAAACACCACGACGCGATTAGGGAGGAGAAAAAAAAAAAACTAACCCGGCCGAACCCTAATTTTCTCGCTCTGATACCATATAAAAGAATATGAAAATCTCACTTTATTACAAGGAATAAGCCCCTATTTATACATGATCATAGAGACCTATTCTAGGAGAATTATTCTAGAAACCCTAAATATTCTAACAAGTATATTAAATATTGAATTTATTGATGTCATGTATACTACATCACCAAACTATTGAAATATCAAATTTGTAATTACTGCAGACTTGTAGCATTATCACAGAAAGTTCATTCAAATGCACAGATGCATATGGACAAGCTCTTGAATCTATTTTTTTTAAAAATGTAATAACCTACCTTTTCTTGGCTTAAGCTTGTGCTTTGTTATAAGAACAAGTTTGGTTTTAATTGAGCTTAGTACAAAGTAAAGGTCAGTCTGGATCTATAAACTTTTGATAATTAGGTTTGGAGAGCTTGGTTTGACCTTCACAAGTTTTTCAATAAGCAACGCCTTAACACGACTGAGCTTTGTTGCCTGGCTCATTTGCAACTCTAAACTTTAATGCTTGTGTTGATTCAATGATTTCCATACCTCTTTTTTCTTGACATTCTTGATTCTTAAGCAATTTGTTGATGTATTGTAAAATGTGCTAATGCCTGTGACAGTCTGTTTGTTTGAAACTATTTTTGATGTAATCTTTCACTACTTGTGTAAATGTCCTACATGGTCCTACTTCTCTCTAGGATAGGTTTACTGTCTTCTAGCTGCTCATTAAGTACCTTATTCAAAATTTCATGTGGATTCGGTCTCGTGGCAAAGTTTCTTTTTGCTAGAATAGAATCCATTCAGGTCAAGTTTATGATCATTAGACTGATATTTTCATATTCTTCTGAATCCAATCCACTAAGTTAACTAGCTTCTTGTGGAAATTCAAATCAATTTAATAAATATATATTCGTGCTAGAAAAGTTGATGCATTTATATACTAGTTGTGATCATTTTGTTTTAATATTATTCCATGTTCTATCTTATCACATATAGCTTCTTGGATATTGATAAATGGGCAGTTATCATTATGTCTATTTGGCTGTTCATCAAGGTTCAATCTTTTTTTGTTTGTTTGTTTGTTTCTCTGTAAATGCTAAAATATCAAACCAGCTCTTTTTGTAGAAAAGGTGATCCATTATAGATGAACTGTAAGCTTGACAAAAAATTTCAAAACGGCGACTTGAGATCCTCTCCCGTAGCATGCCATGCCATGTGTTGGCCCTTTCTTTTGTTATAAATTCGTCAAGTGAGTTGAATCCTACTATATGCAACTTTTTTAGTATCATGGATGAAAAAAATTCCTACCATTATCTTTGATTTAGCAAACTCTCTTAACCAAAACAACAACTGAACTTTTGGGACTATTATCTCACACATAATCCTTTTAATGCAATCTTCTTATTAACTGTTGCTACATTATTTGTTTCTTGGAGCTTGCAATGATTTCATTTTATAGAGAATAATACCAGCACCTTTTGCCTCTAGGGCGTAGTATCAACTGTTCTTTCAAGTCATGATTGGCTTCGTGCACTACGTATGGCTTCCTATGGCTTTCTTCTTTATGGTCCAGGCTCATATGCATGGTATCAGTTTCTTGATCATTGTATACCTGCACCAACTTTTGTAAACCTATCACTGAAGGTAAGTTGGTTGTAGCTTACCCATTGCACTAACTGAATCTATTATACATGATCTTTTGGTCATTTTACCTGATAACAATTGGTTCTAACTAGTTGCTGCTTCATGCCATTGCAGGTGATATTAAACCAAATTCTACTTGGTCCATGTGTTATTGCTGTTATCTTTGCTTGGAACAACTTATGGCTTGGCAAATTAGCAGAATTACCATCCAAATATCAAAATGATGCCCTTCCTACTCTTCTATATGGTGATTACCTTTCCCTATGCTATTTTTTCCTATGTTTTTTTTCTCTTGTCAGGTCTCTACAAGAAAACTACTTTTGAGCTAATTTTTCATCATGATACAGGTTTTAGGTTTTGGATTCCTGTCTCTGTAGTTAATTTCACGTAAGTAATCTTACCTATTGAATTTGCATTCTATACCATGAGGTTCAAATAGTTGGAGCTTAGATTCCTATCTAAATTGATTTACTAGTTTTTTTTAATGATTTTATTCGTCATCCAAGAAGTTGAACTTTACACTTTTTTATGCTTCATATAGCAGGGTTTAAATTTGTGTACCCAGGCATGCAGAAACGGGACAATTAACCCTTTTTTTGGTTGATGTCTGAAGATTAATGCAGAACTTAAAACACAGTTCTTGTTAAGGATGCCATCTCGCTTTGCTACTCTTGCCTGATGCAATGCAACATACACATGAGTAATGATAGGTAGCATGAAAATTGTAGCATGAATATAGCATGACACACTCAATGCATGGATGTGGGTCCCACTGTATGTCAATGGGATCCACTTGCATTGAGTGTGTCATGCTACATTCATGCTACAATTTTTGATGCTATCTATCATTACTCCTTTCATAAATTGAATTTTTTTACATCCTTGAAGTACTTCCTATGACAATATTCTTGACCTTGAATCTTGCTGCCCATGAAAATTTGGAGTTAAAACTATCTTATCATCTTATTACATGAATCTTTATGCATTTCAATACACACACGCACCATTCATCAAAGTCAGTAACACCACCATAAACCTGCTATTTCTTTTATGGCTCAAGGAAAGTACATTTGAAATAGAATTCGTGTTGATGAACTTCATGCTTCGATTCTTCAGGGCAATCCCTTTATCTGCTCGTGTTGCATTCATGTCGATATGCTCCATATTTTGGAACTTCTATTTGTCTACAACCCTAAGCAAACAATAATCGATTAAAAAGTCACACAGCAGCAGATTCAAATACTGTCTCCCACAACTTGGAAGAAAGCCTTCAATGCATCGCGACATCCATGATGAAAGTGCATAACCTTGTGCTGGCGTTCATTTCAGCTGGTGTATGGACGAAATGACGCCTAGTATATCTTGTTCATATGTTCGCTGCGTTGCCTGCTCTAGCCGTTTCTTAGAATGTTTTTGGTTTTATGAGAACGATACCTTGTTCCTTACCTTCATGTTTTCTACTGTTTATCAATTGGTGTGCCAAAATGCATTTGAATAAGGTACCAAGCATTCAATAAATTAACGATATAATTGCATACACCCACAAAAGTCAATGAGGGATATGTCTATAGTAAACATAATATGGTGCATGGAATTAGGATATCCAAACATAATAGGTTCTGGATATAATTGCATGCACCCGCATGGTCATCAATTGCATCAGAAAATGTTAGATAAATTCTTTTACACGCTGGACCACTCGGCCGATTTCTGGCGACGCCATTAATTTTTAGCTTTGATAGCTTCAGCTGTTAAAAAGTTGCCTTCCTTTGAAAATTATGATCAATATTTTTTTTATAGCCAATGTTTTTTTTCTTCTTTTTATTGTAAATAATTATTAAAAAAACAATTTCAAGTCATCGTCACACATTCATAACTCATTCAATCTGTTCAATAAACCTCTTTTCTGTCAATTTGGACAGGCATCATATCAAATGGTCCACAGGCCAAATGGTAAAATTGAACCGAGCACCAAGCGGCTTGGCAACAAGGTAGATCCAACCAGATTGTCTATTTGTATAGGTCAAGCGGACTAGAGAGTCTTTTTGGGTTGATTAGTTTGATTAAGGGTTGAGGGAATCAATCCAAGCTAGTTGAGTCGGTCAATCCGATTAAGCTAGGTGGGAAAATAGATCTGGTCAAGCCCAAGTGTAGGTCAATCTGACTGTATTGGACAAACAAATTAATATTAGCATGTCAGGAAACAATCTGGTCGGTAAGTTGATCGATCCAATTGGGTTGAGGGCTAGCTGATTCCGTTAAGCAGGTTGGGTATATCAATTTGGTTGAGCCAAATGAGTTGATCGATTGGCCAGATTGGCCCCATCTTCCCAAATACGTCTCCTGTGACTGGTTTTGGCAGGCAGCAATTTTGCAGATGGGGGAGGAAGTTGGATTCATCAGTATTGCTTACATCACTTCACTCGAACTCTTCATTTTTCTTAGTTCCAAACTTTTCTCTTGATTGTTCTAGCTGCCTCAAAGTTAGGAAGTTTCAACAGGAACAAGATACTGAAGATTAACATTCAGTTTGATACACTCTGTAACAAACCTCTCACTGAGGAAATGGAGCCTACCACAGATCGGAATACTGAAGGCAGTCGCACTAGAAGGATACTTGCTTGTGAATCCTGATCGAGTCATTCATATCCTGCAAATACTAGTTGCAAACTACTGATACTTTGGTCAAGAATGAACTAATAAAATGGTGATGATTCAGTATGGCTGTACTTTCTAAATGTAGTTCGGTTGTTGAGTTAAATAGACATTTATACTATCAAGTTCAATGATGAAGAGTATTTCAGAATCCAAGAACATGTATTAAGAAAGACAAAAAGAGAGAAGGGATATATACGTTTTGCTATTCGTAGGTGTTCACCAACCAAATACCCAACATTAATATACCTGACTTGCAAGGATAAATGGATATCCAAATCGATCCGTTTAAATTGGTAAACTGAGACTGATCAATTTCATAGGTACCCGTGCTCGAAGTTTCCATTGAATCAACATGATCAAAATGTCGATGGAAATTAACAAACTTGGATCAGCTAATTCCCTTAAATTAATCAGAAAATACTCACCATCAACAAACAAATTATGTATCCAATTTTTGGTCAGCAAATCGTCGGAATCCTAATGAACCCCCTAATTGCTTTGTGGTGTGCAAGAAACACTATAATATCAGCGGATTAATGAATCAAACGTAACAAAACCCAAAAGGAAGAAAGAACAGCAGGAAAGAAAAAAACACACGTTAAATTGGAATGATCAGAGCTACATACTGTACAGATTGCACACTTCGAGTCATCAATTGAATCTCGAAATTATTCAGTATAGAACTTACAATCTTCTTGTGTGCGCGCGTCGGAATTACCATTCAGCGACTCCCAAGAAGCTGAAGCCACAGGACAGAGCAGCCAAGCGTCAAATGGCGTTTTTACGGGAAAACCAAGAAGAAGATTAAGGCTAAGATTGTTATCGAGAGATCGAATGGGGAGGAGAAAGAAGGAACCTGAGAGATCGAGGGGTGAGGCGGCGCGAGAGGGCGCGGAAGAAGAAATTGGCGCCGTGGAGGAAGATCACCACGCCGGTGCAGCCCAGCACGAAGAGCTCGAACATCCTCGCGATCAAAACTCTCTCTCTCTCTCCCCTCGCCTAATTAATCAGGGCTTTTGGAAGAGGAAGGAGAACGCGAATTCTTCCCCGAACAAACCATGCGAATTCATTGCCTGCTTGACTTACCGTGGAAGCGAAACGCGTTGATCCAACGGGCCCCACTCCACGCAAGCAAAGCCAATGGGCGAGTAGGAAACCGCATCGGTGGCCCACAACAAGTATCGCCCCGTTGAAGTAGAGCGTTCCATAAAAGCCCTTCCATTATTTGTTTTATTTCTTAAAAACAAATAATTGGAGAAATACTTTTATAACAAAATTTGGGAGCTGACAATTTTATTTTAGCACTCTCAAGAGTTCAAATTCGATTGCGATTAATTCGGAACGATTCAGATAACAAACAAAGAGACCAAAATTAAATTACAGACTGTTGAAGTTATCCACAAGAGCTTGACTTCAGATACGGACAATTAAATTTTTACGCTTGTTTTAGATTTGAGATGTCTGTAAGTAAAGTGAGATAAGAGAGACATTTGTTTTTGGTCCAAGAGAAGAAGAATTTCTATATACAAAGAAACGGCAGTGGTATAATTTGGAGACCACAACATGCGGCGATGACCACCGCTAAACGTCGTGGTGGTAGCTGACTGGCTGCAGGCGGGGCCGCCCTCCGAGAACATGTTGCACCTAACTCCACCCATCCAAGAAGAAGTAGCAGCAGCAGGAGCAGCAGCGATGCCGGCTCCACCTTCCGGCTCAATCGTACGGCGCCTGCTGCACCCTCAATCCATGTGACGACGACACCTGCCTCCAGATTTCAATAATGGTGTGTGTGTGTGATGATGTATCATTATGAGCCACTGCGTTCCAGCTGTCCAACTTGGCCTACTCCTAGCCGTTCCTACTGTTTGACCGGTTCAATCATCCACCACTTCTCTACGAAGTTCGTAGACTGGTTTTACCGTTGCCGTACTTACCGAGAGCATGCACGCTAGATAATGGCATTTTTTTGGCAGACCAAAGGAACGTTGAGATTTTTAAGGATGAGTTTACTACTGTGCTGGTGTAGATCTAGTTTTGAGTTGATGTTAACTGGAACGACGAGTGTGAACGAAAACAGAGGATGAGTTTATCATCACAGGCGCCTGCACCTGCATATAAAATGAATGTAATGATGCAACATGGCTTTGTGCATGATCCAAGTTGCTTGAGCTCTGTAACTGCACTGTCAATGACTGTACCAATAATTATCTCTCCAGCCGCTATTCTCTTCCTCTTCTTAGTCTCCACAGCTGCACAGCCTTGCATGTGCTAGTGACAAGTGATAACATTCACATTTTCCTACCCTAACAATTAACGCCACCTCCCTCTTGCCACATTACAGCTAATCAGGATTGACAATTGTAAGCCCAACTGATCTCACATTCTCCTCACTATATATATATATATATTATATATAGTTCGGTTTTTTTTTTTTTTTTTGCAGAAAAAGGATTGACAATTATAAGCCGAACTGATCTCACATTCTCCTCACTATATATATATATATATATATATATATAATTAATACTTAGGAAGCAGATAAATACGAAAAATGATGAGGTAATAAAAGCAGCACAGGGAGAACTGAGAAGCTTCATGATACAGTAAGACCATAAAATAAATCGCATTCCCTGTTGTGTTGTGCTCTGTTTCTGATCTGTTCTGTTTCGTCTTCCTTTTTATACAAGTAAATTTTGTTGAATGAGACTGTTAGCGAAGCTGATCAGAGCGTAATGCCTCCGCTTCTCATCCTCTTCCTCTTGTGCTCTTATGGCCTCGTCGCCGGCGAGATGCCCCCTGAGTCGCTCCACCTCGAGCTCATCAGCCGCTTTCCGCATCGATATCCCACTCGGCTCGGCCACCTCCGCGGGCTCGTCGACGGCGATCGCTTCCGCCAGTGGATGATCTCCCAAAGGATCGGGCATCAGCAGAACCACCAGCACTGGCGGAGAGAACTCGCGGCCTCCAACGCTTCCTCTGCCCCGCCTGCGGCCGAGGAGTCCTTCGCCATGCCACTCTCGTCGGGGGCCTACACCGGCACGGGGCAATACTTCGTGCGGTTCCTGCTAGGCACTCCGGCGCAGAGGTTCGTGTTGGTGGTGGACACCGGCAGCGACCTCACCTGGGTTAAATGCCGCCCTCGGAGTCACGGCGGCTCAGATGCCAGCGCCGGCGAAAGAAGGATCTTCCGGCCGGAGGGTTCGAGCTCCTACGCCCCCATCCGCTGCTCGTCGCATATGTGCAAGTCCTCTCTTCCCTTTGCGCTGAGGAGGTGTCCCACGCCGGAAAGCCCGTGTGCTTACAACTACGGGTAACTTGGCGTCGGATCCCTTCCATCACTGCTGCTCGGCTCCGCTCCAATTCTTGTCTTGTTTCCTGCTCAATTTAATTGGACGTTTTAATTAATATCAGCGGGTCGCAGGTACTCCGACGGATCGACGGCGATGGGCGTGTTCGCGAAGGAATCTGCGACAATAACATTGACAAAGGGCGAGCGCCGCAAGAAGCTGCGGGGGCTTGTTGTCGGGTGCACCACCTCCTTCGTCGGATCCAGCTTTCGCGCATCCGACGGCGTGCTCGGCCTAGGCTATAGCCCTGTTTCCTTCGCCGCCAGAGCAGCCGCCCGCTTCGGTGACCGGTTTTCCTATTGCCTCGTCGACCACCTCAGCCCACGAAACGCCACCAGCCGCCTCACCTTCGGTCTCACTCCCGCCCTCGCCGCGCCGCACCGCCGCGCGACCGAACTTCTCCTCGACCCCCGCCTCCTGCCCTTCTACGGCGTCCGCGTCGAGGGCGTCTCCATCAACGGCGAGATGCTCCCCATCCCCACCGGCGTGTGGGACGTCGGTCGCGGCGGCGGAGTCATCCTCGACTCCGGCACGAGTCTCACCGTCCTGGCCGAGCCGGCGTACAGATTGGTTTCATCGGCGCTGAGCCGGAGCTTCAGTGGCGTCCCCAGGATCAGCATGGACCCCTTCGAGCACTGCTACAACTGGACAGCAGCGGGACCCGCAGTCGCCGTGCCGAAGATGGCGATCCACATGTTCGGCGACGTGCGGCTGGATCCGCCGGCGAAGAGCTACGTCATCGACGTGGCCGAGGGAGTGAAATGCGTCGGGATTACGGCCGCGCCGTGGCCGGGCGTGTCCACCATCGGCAACATCCTGCAGCAGGAGCACGTTTGGGAGTTCGATCTCAAATATCGACGCCTCAGATTTCGTCGATCCACCTGCCGTTGGTGATGCCATCCATGAATTTGGACGTTTGTTTCTCTTGTTTTTCCATATCATTTTTTTAATCTCTCTCTTCTTTATTCATGTGGCATATGTTCGATTCGATGAGCTGGTAATTAAATGAATTATTGGTTGGATTTATTTTGAATAAATCAAAATAAGTAATTTACAAAGGAATCGGATCGAGCATGAAGGTGCTTCTTAATTTATAGGGTCTATTTAGTTCATTTAATTTTATTAAATTACATCATATACTTTATAGTTAACATTAAATTATGTCATAAATACTACTAAATTATTTTATTATAAAATATTATTGATAATTGTTAAAATTTCTTTTGTATTTAATTATCTCTCTTTTTTAAAGATTTTATTAATATTAAAATGTTTGATAATTTTAGTTTACTTATAAATTTTATTTTAAATTAAAAATAATAATAATTTAAAATTTATATATACAAATATCTTTAAACTTATTTATGAATTCATCCCTCATCCTAGTTCTCAATAGATGTTGGCTCTTCTTGTCAAGTTTTTTGGGTGTCATTTTCAATCGATCATAGTCTCTATTTCTAATGCTCGACACCGACACCATGTGATTTCTCTACAAGTGACTGCTCTGGTCTTTTGATGACAACCACCGTCTCAATTTCTAGTCCATGCGATTTATAGCTCATCTTCATGCAGAGGTACAATCGTTGCTTGCTTGAGCCGGTATACATTGCTGTATAATGATGACAAAGATAACAATTCAGGATATTCAAATATTGATTTCAATTATTGATGCTTTATCATGTTTAGATTGCAATCGCAACCATATTTGTCATTATTTCTATATTTATTATTATCATAGTTATCGTAATATATGTTACCATATTTATTATAATATTTTTTATATATTACTTTGACAATATGTATACATAAAAAAATGATAAATCCTAGTTAGTCCCATTGACTCAAGCCCTAGGGGTGACCGGTCCGGTCCCACGGAAGTTTTCCACCAGCCACCAGGGTAAATCGGGAAGCGCATGCAGCGGCCAACCCAGATGCCTAACATCCTTTGATTGCGATCCCCATTTGGAAAAATCTTTTTGCAAATACGCCATAGCTAAGGATCGAACCGCAGGTGCCTGGGTGATAACCTGGATGTCCTACCATGGCACATGACCCCGGAGACGACAATATGTATACATAGATAGGATAGCATATGACAATCATCAATAAGAAAGCAATCATTTTTCTTTGTATTTTTCTCATTCTTTTGTTCTTTGTCTTTTATCACTATAACAAATTTGACTTTCCGCAGTGCGCAATTAAGCTATCTGCATCGCACATTGCATGCTGCATAACTCCAAGCTGTTGAAAGTTATAATTCATCCACAACGTGCGGGGCGCGCACTGCGGAAAGTTGCATTCGCAGCACGTGAGCGCGCGATGCGGAAAGTTGCATCCGCAGCACGCGGGCACGCGCTGCGGAAAGTTGCATCCGCAACACGCGGGCGCGCGCTGCGGATGTAATTTTCCACAGCACACGCCCCGCGCGCTGCGGATAATTATATTTTAAAGATATAATATACCTATATACACAAATGTTAAAATTAGCCCTAAGTGTCAATTCGGATTGAGCTGGACTCGAGTTGGACTCGAGTTGGACTCGAGTTGGACTCAAGTCAGCTCAGATTGTGTGAGACTCGAGTTGGACTCAAGTCACACAA